>KE152310.1:41926-57149 GCA_000411095.1 Aethionema arabicum | reverse complement strand
GAGTGTGATGCCTCTGGTGTAGGAATTGGTGTTGTCTTAATGCAGGATAAGAAGCCGATCGCTTACTTCAGTGAGAAGCTTGGAGGAGCTACCTTAAATTATCCTACTTATGATAAGGAGTTGTATGCATTGGTGAGGGCCTTACAAACTTGGCAGCACTATCTCTGGCCTAAGGAGTTTGTAATTCACACCGACCATGAGTCATTGAAACATCTCAAGGGACAACAAAAGCTCAACAAGAGACATGCTCGGTGGGTCGAATTCATAGAAACCTTTCCATATGTCATCAAATACAAGAAAGGAAAGGACAATGTAGTTGCTGATACATTGTCAAGGTGGTATGTTTTACTCACTACTCTTGAAGCTAAGCTTCTTGGTTTTGAACAAATTAAGTCTCAATATGCCGATGATCCTGATTTTGGTAAGATCTTCTCTTCTTGTGAGAAATTTGCTTTTGGGAAGTACTATAGGCATGAAGGATTTTTGTTTTATGATAATAGATTGTGCGTTCCTAATTCTTCTTTGCGAGAGTTTTTTGTTAAGGAAGCACATGGAGGTGGTTTAATGGGTCATTTTGGAGTTGCCAAAACGCTCAAGGTTATGCAAGATCATTTCCATTGGCCTAATATGAAAAGGGACGTGGAGTGATGTTGTGAAAGATGCACAACATGCAAAATGGCTAGGGCAAAATCGCAGCCCACTGGTTTGTACACTCCTTTACCTATTCCTATGCATCCATGACATGACATTTCTATAGATTTTGTTGTTGGCTTGCCTAGGACTAGGACAGGTAAGGATTCTATTTTTGTGGTTGTTGATAGGTTCTCTAAGATGGCACACTTTATTCCTAGTAATAAAACTGATGATGCGATAAATGTTGCTAGTTTATTGTTTAGGGAAATTGTGAGATTGCATGGAATGCCTAAGTCGATAGTTTCGGATAGAGATGCTAAGTTTCTTAGTTATTTTTGGAAGACATTATGGTCTAAGCTTGGAACTAAGTTGTTGTTTTCTACGACTTGTCACCCTCAAACCGATGGTCAAACTGAAGCAGTGAATAGGACCTTGTCTACTCTCTTAAGAACTTTGATTAAAAAGAACCTTAAAACTTGGGAAGAATGTTTGCCTCATGTTGAATTTGCTTATAATCATGTTGTACATTCTGCATCTAAGTTTTCACCATTTCAAATGGTTTATGGGTTCAATCTCATCTCTCCTTTGGATTTAATGCATTTACCTTTGAGTGAAAGAGCTTTTATGGATGGAAAGAAGAAAGCAGATTTGTTGAAACAGATTCATGAGAAGGCAAGACTTAATATTGAGGAGAAGACAAAGAAGTATGCTAGACAAGCTAATAAGGGTCGAAAAGAGGTTATCTTTGAAGAAGGCGATCTAGTATGGATTCACTTAAGGCAAGACAAATTTCCAAATGAAAGAAAGTCCAAGCTGATGCCGCGGATGGATGGGCCATTTAAAATCATCAAGAAGATCAACAACAATGCTTATCAACTTTATCTACAAGGTAAGTATCGTATGAGTAATAGTTTTAATGTTGTTGATCTTGTTTCTTTTATTTCAGGTGAAACAGATTTGAGGCCAAATCTTTTTCTCAAGAAGGAGGGGATGATATGATAATGGACCAGCAGCTTGAACCTGAACTAGAAGCTAAGGAGCAGCTTAACCCCGAGGAGGAGCAAAGAGCATTGGAGCTACCAATTGGACCCGTTACAAGGGCGAAAGCTAAGAAGCTCAAACAAGCCACTAGCGCATTGCTAAGTCGGGCTAAAAGCAACCTTAGTGAATTAGCTAATCCAACTACATAGGTTGTGATACAAGCTGTCTAAGGGTTATCAATGGGAGGTGTGTGCACTTGCACTCTTCCCTCTTCTTGGGTTTGTCCCAATAGGGTTTTCCAAGAGAGGTTTTTAATGAGGTATGTTTCACACACTTATTACATCATCGCCATTGATAACATGCCGTCCAAATTGGCATGGAGAAGCCAAAACGTTTTTAACTTTGCATTTATGTATTTTCTCTCTCTTATTTATGGTGTTGCCCTAGAATGTGAAGGGTCTCCACGCCATTTCTCTATATGTAAACATTATTCCTTCACCTTTAAAGTATCAAACATTTTAATCTTAAACTCTTTCCCTCTTGTTTGATCTGTGTGGTGTGTAATATCCATCCAACTTGTTCTTAGTGGAGTGTGTAATATCTTCACCTAGATCAAACCCGAAAGTCCAAAGGATTTCCCTTCTCCTTTGGAAGTTTCACTCGATCCATTAGTTTTCATCTCACAGTCCACTTCAGTCCCCTTCACTCACCAAACCGCACACATATCCCTTTTTTAGTCCGCTGCATTCTAAACTAGTCCGCGTACACCATCCCATTCACTATCTTGGCGACTTCTCGTCTTCCTACCTTCAACCTCACAAAGAGATCTTAGGGATTTGAATTTGATCCCCATCAGGTTCACATCAAATCCCTCGCGAATTTCCCCTCTTTTTCACCTAATTTTGGGCCGACCTATATATACCCATGTTGGTAAACACTTAGAGGAGAGTTAGGTTTTATTTATTTTCTCTAGTTCAAGACCCCTAGCCGTCTTTATCATCCTTGTTCTTATTCTTCATTTTAAGATTATATTTCTTTGCTTTTCCATTGTAGAACTTATGTAGATGATGATACCTCTGTCAAGCAAAAATATAAACCTAAATAGTAAAAGGAAAAAAGATTATCTAAGCAAAATTTAAAGTCTTCTGCAATATAAAGAAAATTGAAATACTAAGTTAAAAGATTTTGAAGATGATATTTCAATTACTAAGTACTCACAACAACAGAAAAAGAATAGAATCTATTTGTTGATTTATTATATTCACGTTGAGACGATTTTATTGCAATCCATCATTTCTTAAATATAATTTATGCACATATATATTTATATAACTTACAATTTGTGGTGTATGAATTAAACATATATTGCATTACTTCAACTAAAAATATTTAAAAAATAATTTAGTTGTTATTTCTATTATAGTTACAATATTATTTGTATTCATTATATATTAGTTATACATAGATAGAACTAACTACAAATGTCTAAGATAAATAAAATATTTATTTTCATATTTTAAATTAAATATTTACCTACGCGGTACCACACTAGTTTGGTATCTATAGTTTGGTATCTAGTGTATGGAATCAAAACTGGAATAACTCATGTATACAACACAAAAAACTGTATAAAAATGAAATTAATATAGAGAACCAAAATAGTGGAAAGCAAGTAAGGAACTAAAAAGGTGAATTTCTAAATAGTTAATTATAATATGATATAGAAATTCCATGAGTTTTCAGTAATAACGCCCAAAACCAAAACTTTAAATTTTAAACTTTAACCCTCGAAATCAAAACTAGAACAAAACCCAAACTGACACTGTTAAAAGTGAATTCACTAATGACATATAAAATGAGTGGCATAAGATATTGATCGATGTAGAAATTAAAAAAATGTCGATCGATATAGAAACTAAAAATAGTTTAAAAGTAGAAACATATTAAGAGGAAGAGGAAGATATGCCTGTAGGATTCTAGTCTTTGCAAATTTTACGAATTTGTGTAAATTTGTTTTGTTCCAAATACATATTTATAGAGAGATAGAAGAGAGAGAAATAAAGAACATGTGATATATAAGTAATGTCCAGGAAATTCGGTTAGGTGGTCGCCTAAGTGCTAGGCGCTATGTGGCCTTAGTCCGTTTGGGTTTTCATAAAATCGGAGATATTAGACGGATGGTTAGATTTGGCGGATCTGACGGCGCTAGACGATGATTAAGCGGTGGTAGACGGGATAATTTCATTTAGATTTTTTTTTATTGGAAAACGATGTCGTTTCACTGTCTAGCATTTTTTTGGTTCGAACAAAAGTGGCTGCATTGAAACGACGTTGTTTTATCACTCAACATTATATGTAAAATTGTATTTTACCTCAAAAGTAAAATAGAGGGTTTTATTTACCTTAGTTCGAACAACATTGGCTACATTTCATTTTCGACATTTAACTTTTGCACTCTAGCTAATGGAACCGCCTTGTAGTCCACCTGACAAAAAGTAATAATAATAATAATAATAATCAAATAAAAGCAAACTAATATGAAAATAGTATGAAAATAAAATTACCATTTTGTGAATTGATTGGGAAGACTTTTAGTGGAGCTTAAAGCTCTTTAAAATTCAATCACGCTTGAGTGGCCGAATTTAAAATTAAACTTAGAGAGGACCTAAAAGCTTCTCACCTCTAAGCTCTCGGTTACTGCGTTTAGAGAGTTTTAAGCTCTTTAAATTATAAAAAAGACTTAATTACACTTATATAATTAATTAATTTTTTATTTAGCTTTATTATATATCTATTTCAGTAAGTTATGTCTAACAGTTCACAACTTTGTCAATTAAATAATTGTAATATAAGCTACATGGGTGATCGGTGCGATTTTGTGACGATTTCATAGCTCAATTAACCTATATTTTCATGAGTCTTGCAGTGATTTTGCAGGTATTTAGGTAAGAATTAAACAAAGCAAGAGAAGAACACTTAAAAGGAAAAAGAGCTCCCAAAACAAGGAAAAATAGGCAAGAATATGAGCAGAATTGGAAGCCACACTTAGCACAAATTAATCGGAGCAAAATAGCACAAGAAGAGTGATTTATCACGTGTCGCTACCGTTACAAAAGGCGTCGCTATCGATGGCCACAGCAGAAGGATGTGCAAAGTGTGTCACTACCGTTACAAAATATGTCGCTATCGATGCGGGTTGGCTTTCGCGAAGAAAAGCGATTTTTGGTCGTGTCGCTACCGTTACAAAAAGTGTCGCTATCGATGACAAGCCCAATAAACACATTAAGCCCGAATTTCTTGACCTAAAACCCTAGCCGTCTGTATATAAGGAGAAGGGAGTCTCAACGAAAAAGAGAGCCGTTTTTCACCAGCCCCAAGGCTTTCAGTTTTGTTTCAGAAGATAGGATTCAAGAGGATCCAACCCTTCACCATCCGTTCTTCATCTTGTTTCTCTAGTGTTTTCTTTCCTTTGTTCTTCTTAATTTTCTGCACTTTCATTGTAGCAACTCTTAGATTCAATTCAGCTTAGTTTTCATGTTTTATCTTTTAATTATGCTTTATTTTACCTTGATCATGTCTGAGTAGTCGTTAGTAAGGCTTAGGATGTTCTAGGATCGAATTCTAATGGTTAAAACACAAATAGGTTAGTTTATGCTTCGTTCCTTCGCCTAGTGTTGATCGTAATGCATGAGCTAGGATTGGCCGCCTAGTTCCTGATCTAAAACGAGTTCTAGATTGCGAGAGCCGGTAGGATTAGTTGGAACTACACTAGATCGAGCGATTTATTCAACCGTCATGCGAGTTAGGTTGTTAGATTGTTGACATATCTATCCAAATCGTTAATGCATGCTAATTATGGGTGAGAATTGCGATTCCTCATGAGAGTGACAAAGTGAGGCCAGTATCAATCCCTTTCTAGGATAGGAACCGCGATAGTCGCACGAGAGTGGGCCGGTTCGATAGTTATAGTAGAGTCAGGGTTGTTTTAACCGTGGAACCTGAACATGTGTTTGACCATTGATTCGTGACTAGATCATCCCGAGTCTAATTCTTTTATTTTATTGAATTTTACTTAGTTTAATTTCCAGTTGGTTTGTGACACCCAAACTGCACCGTTTTGTCTTAGCTTAATCGTGCGTCTTAATCTCTTATTGTTTAGCACTAGTCCCGTGGATCGACCCTCTATCTAGCTACAGCACCCCTTCTGGTCGGGGCAAGTAGAGGTTTTTGAAATTTTAAAGTTTATCATACCCCGTAGCGAACGCATAGTACTCTTCGAGCGAGATCAGCGGTCGGGTTATGACACCCAGACGTCTCCTTTATGTTACGTTGAGGCTCACAACCGTGGGCATGGGTGACATGGTCGTGCCTTTTGGTGGTGACTTCATAACTTCATGAGTTTTTACTTCTTTTTGCTCTGTTTCTCTTCACTTGTCTTTTCTTGGCTCCTTAATGTGAAATGTACCTTAAATGGTCCAAATGCTCTTAAAGATAAAGATAAAAACTACGAAAACAAGGCTTGTAAGTGTGTCAAAAGCACCCCCTATCAGTTGGTGCACCCATGGTGTAAGGTCTCACGATCGAATTGTCAAGGCCTTCCTAAAAGGAGGCGGTTGGCTTCCATGGGCACCACTTCACTTACAACTCGATCGATGTACTTACCTACGTTGAATGGTATGGTGGTTTTTTTGGAGATCTTGAGTATAGTGTCATCGTTGAGCCACTGAAGTCGATATGTGAAACAGGATTTTGCTATGTTGTTCAATTAATTTTTGTCCTAAAAATCTTATTGTAGTCACAATAGTATAGATAGGGTCGGATTCACAATTTCCAATTGTTCTTAATTAAGTTTGAATTGTAATTTTCAGCTAAACCAAATGAGTTTTAAGGTTTTCAAGTTATCTAAACTAGAAACTAAGCAAGCAAGGTAATATAAAGAAGATTAAACTAAAATGAAAGGATTAGAAGCTAAAATTGAACAAATAAGCAAGATGATGGNTGATCCATTCAAAGTGCTACTTCAAGGGCTTCACGTTTTCTTGCTATGTTTCTTCTATTTTGGCTCATTTTCTCTCTTGATCTTCTCTCTCTCTTTGTGTAAATTCTACTTAGATTCCTGCAAAATCAGTACAAAACTCATAAAAGTATAGGTTATTTGGTCAGTAAGATCGTCACAAAATCGCACCGATTAGATGTCCTAATCTATTATACCAGGTAGAAGGAGCAATGGCAGCATTAATCTGAGCAGCTACTGTCAAGCTCTGAGAATCTGGAGGTGCTTCGGTCTCAAGTATGTAAAGGTTAGCATCCATCCTATCCCATCCAATCACTAGCTCCTTGATAGGCTCATGTATCACACATCATCTAGAATCAAAGAGGAGCTTAGTCCCTAAATCACTAGACAACTGACTAACACTAAGTAGGTTGAAATGAAACTGAGGAATGTAGAGAACGTTTTTGAGTAGATACTGAGAAGTAACTAAGATCGAGCCAATTCCAGTAATGACAACCATAGTACCAGTAGGAAGCTTCACATATAAGTCAGATTTTGTGGAGAATTCACAAAATAAAGACCGATCATATGTGATATGATGAGATGCACCACTTTCAATTACCCATGACTTCTGATCAAATGGCAGCAATCTTTCCTTATGTTCATCTAAATGAGAGATGAGAGAGAAGGTAGAAATATCAATAACTTGACCAATACGGGAAGTCGAAGTAGATGGTGACTCCTTGGTGAGTTGAGAATGAAAGTAAGACACTAACTCCTGAAGTTGGTATTTGGTAAGGTTACCAATATGACCAGAATCCTTATTGGAGGCAGAGGATTGTGGTGCTTGAGAATCACAGATGGAAGATCGTTGTTGTGATTTTGATCTAGGAATCCAATCAGGTGGATATCCATGAAAAACAAAACATTTATCAACAGTATGTCCTTATTTGTTACAGTGAGAGCATGTAACTCTTGGTTTACGCTGAGATGCAGGACTAGAAGAGACTGCATTCACAGGAGTTGCAGAACTGACTTCAGCAACCTGAAACTCAGATGAGGGAATAGTCTCAGATCTAGAAACATCGATGTTTCTTTGACTGATATCCTAATCTAGGATACTATAGATCTCAGCAAGAGCAGGAACCGACTTCATCATGATAATCTGACTACGGATCACAGAAAAAGAGTCATTCAGTCCGGTAAGAAACTTGATTATCTTAGCATGTTCTTCTTTGATCTGCAGAGCTTCTATCTTGCCACATTCACAGCAAGAACACATACCACTATCCTTAGTATTCTCGAGTTGATCCCAAAGAGTCCGAAGAGTAGTGTAATAAACTAAGAGATTCATTGATCCTTGTTTGAGATCAAGGATTTGTTGCGTTAACTGAAATGTCCTTGGAAGATTTTTAATGTGAAAACGAACATTCAAATCCTTCAAAATATCCACAGCATCAGTGAGATACAAGATACTACCATAGATCTGAGATGAAACAACATTTATCAACCAGGATTTAACCAGGCTATTACATCTAGACCAGATCCTAAAATGAGAATCCGATTTGCTAGGTCGTGGTAAGGATCCGCCCACAAATGCAATTTTATTCTCAGCATCCAGACTAATAGTCATCGCTATGTACCACGAATTATAATTTGCACCATCAAAAGTAATAGAGATGATCGATAAACCTGGATGATCACTGATGTGAAGGAAGAAGGGAGAATGAACGCTGTTTGGTGATTCCACGAGTTGAGAGTTCTCCATGGAAGCTCCATGACTAGGAGTGATTTCTTCTGGAGAAGAGCTTCTAACATCACCAGTTGCTTTTCCTTTTCCTTTTAAAGACGATGATGTCAAGTGCATCGATCGTTTCACAATTCGGCGAGTTGTTACCATTTGAACCGATGATATCAAACGAAAGTGCAATCGCGAATAACAGCCAACAGGAAGCAGATTAAAAAGAGATTTTGGTTCTCTAACGCTCTGATACCATGTTACGATCAAGGAAGTGAGAAATGTAGAGAGAGAAAATGAGAGAAGAGATGAATTTAAAATTCTGTTATATTTAATTAATTAATGATTCTGTACATATCTCAGGTATTTATATTTTGTTTTTGTATGTATATATTTACGCTGTTATATGCGATATATTAAGATATTTATATATATATATATATATATAACATGAACTCTTGCACTTCTTGTCAACTAAATTTTAAGTTAAGTTATGTTTCATTAGAATCTTTTATCAACATTTTCAGTATTTGATTTTTTTTTTCAAATGTTGAATTAGTCTTTATCTCTATCTTAATTCAAAATATGAATAAAAAAAGTATGATCAATTTTTTGTTTGTTATATTTTATTTATTAATAGTGACTTTAACAAAAAAAAAAGGAGAAATTGGTTGTTTTACACATTTAAAAAGCCTTATTTAGTTTTTTTGATCCATAGACATTTGAGTTAAGGGAAAGACTAAATTACCCTTCCACACATCTAGCTATCTTTTTAGTTGACCTAATGGGTTTAGGATTTCGGATTTAGGGTTTAGGTTTTAGGGTTTAGGGTTTCAGGTTTAGGGTTTAGGGTTTTGGGTTTCGGGTTTAGGGTTTTGGGTTTAGGATTTAGGGTTCCGAGTTTAGGGTTCCGGGTTTAGGGTTTATGGTAAATAAATTACAAGGGCATTATCGTCACTGTTAATTATGTGGTGTCTATAAAACTAAAACTGGATTTCAAATGTCGCAGTTTAAAATATTTTATTCGTAAATAATAAAGAAAACGAAGAGGTCCGAATATTTTTTTTTTTTTCAATTGTTAAGATTTTGGTTATTGAGATTATGGTTATTTTTATGTTTACGTGCTCACATAGATAACTTCATAAAATATAAATAATTCCTTTTAATTGTTAACTTTATCGTCTGAATTTATTATCAAACCAATAACAATTAAACAAATAAAATTTTAAGAACAAATCATTTAATGAACAACAACAAAAAAGCATAGCTTTTAAATATTAATCATTGCAAGTCGTCATTGGGTTAAATAACATCAACAAAATCCATCATGTCCACCAAGAAAATTTTAAATTGCATCATTTCAATAAAATTTTACATATAGGACTCCCCGGTTATATATTATAAATTTGTATGTACATTTAAACTCTATAAATATTATTTAAAAAAGTTGGTATTTTAAATTGTGTACTATTTCTAAATTGGCAGGAACAAAAAACCAATAATCAAAATGGTGTTATAAACCTTTAACTTTGATAATCAAAGTTTTAAACTCTAAAAATTAATAATTGGTTTTACTAAAATCTCTAATTTTAATTTGAAATTACAATTTAATTAACTCCAATTTATGTTATATTTTTAAATTTAATTTTGAAATAAGAGTTTAATTTGATTTAAAAAGTTTAGTTACCAAAATTTATAGTTTGAAAAAAAAAAGGATTATCAAAATTCAATGTTAATTTGAAAAACCATGTTAATAGTTGAACATTTTTCATCAAATAAAAATATTTATTTTTTCAAATCAATTTTTAGATAACAAGACCGGTCTAGTTACTAAATAGTTGCACAATACAACAAAGTGAAATCGAATTCCAATACAACAATCAAGAACGGATGAAACTTACCCTTAATCTACTATGTGTTCGACCCAAATAAAAATAGTCGATAATTTAAAAAAAAAACATCGATCCAATATTTAAACATAAAAAAATGATAAATAAAAATTCCAATCTATAAAAAAAAGTCTGATATAGACAATATCCTTTTTTTTGTAATACATAATTGATTTATAATATTTTGTTCCCACCTAAAAAGCCTTCATGAAATGGCAACTTTCGGTAGCCGACCCTTTCATTTTCAGTCTTCGTTTTCAATCTTCGCCTAACATTTAATCAAATTCCTCATAACTCACAAGTCAATTATATACTCTTCCCAAAACAAATACAAATATTACCAAATTAATTTATATATTATTTATATATTGTGAAGACTACGTGCAGTCCTTGATGGGTCTGCTAATTGCTGCTTTTTTTTCTTTTAAATATTCAAAAATGGAACCAATGTTTTCTTGTGAAGTCTCCCTCATCAACGAAAAAACTTTGCTGGATTTTGCAATTTCATCTTCTCTCTATACATCAAAGCTTGATCCAACCAAATATATAAAAAAGGTTAGATTTTTACACAAAAGAAGTTATCTTTTGTTTCTATAAATTTCTGGGTTTTTGTTGACGCCATTGATCTATTAAGCTTTTTTTCTTTAGTTCCTTTCTTGATCCTCAATTTCTAACTTTCAATTTCAGCTTTCTTCTCAGAGAAATTAAAACTAATTGTAAGATGAGTTGTCAATTTCTTCTTTTAGATCTATTTTGATGTAAATCTTTGCTGGAATTAGTTTAATTTTTCATCTCTGCTTTAAAATTTGATCTGCAATTTTGTGTTGTTTAGGTCAACTTTACTCTTTTTTCCCCTCTTTGCCCTCCAAATTAGAGATAAGACTAATCAGTATAACCTTCAGATCTTTGAATTTCAAATCAGTCCTCAAATTCATACATATTTAGAGATTCAAATCAGTGTTTTTGCTTTGGTAAAATTCAAATCAATGTTGTTTAATGACTAAACTAATCCCCAACTTGTGATGAACATCAAGTTTTAGTTCTTGTAATCTAACAAAATCTTTGAATTCTATTTCACAAAATGCAGATTTCAACCCCAGAATCTACACAATGATTGAATGTTTATCTATGTTCTACCAAACCAAACCAGAAACACAAATCTCTCCAGTTCATCATCCGGCGAATCCTCGAAATATCACTAAAGCTTTATCCTCAGCTTTTAATGAATGGATATTGATGTTCATGCTCTTTCTTAACTCAATATTTGCCTACATGATCAAGACTTTTGCAGATTACTCAGAACTTCAATCTCCATGTCTTATGTGTTCAAGACTTGATCATATTTGGGGGAAAAAATGTTTAAAACCACATTGGGATATGATTTGTGCTAAACACAAATCTGAAATCTCTTCTTTGGTTTACTGTTATGCTCATGGAAACCTTGTTGATGTTCGGGGAATGTGTGAATCTTGTCTTTTTTCTTTCGCTACTACTAATAAGTCAAATGCTGAAACTTATAGATTATTGGTTGGAAAATTGGGTGAAGAATCTTGTTTTGGAACAAGTAGTGATACAAATCCAAGATTTTGTAGTTGTTGTAATCAGATTTTGATGCCTCGAGGTTCGAATCAGGTACCTGAAGAATCGAAAGTTCGGTCCAAGATTGGTTTAGTTGAGAAAGAAGGTACATTGGCGCGAGATATTCGCAAGAAGAATGTGAAGTTTAATGATTTGCCTCATGTTGGGTATAGTGAACTCAAGATTTGGTCAGATACTGAATCAGAAGCTTTGTTTTCAGAAGATGAAGAAAGTAGAATTCATAAGTTTCGAAATCGGCATCTGGAAACTCCGGTTATTACATTACCTTACGATTTGGCGACTGATAAGCTGCTTAATCCTTATTTCCATTTGCAGCCTTTGGTACCACACAGTACTGCAATGGCAGATATAAGAAGAGAACATGAGCAAGATCAAGATCAAGAACAAGATCAAGATCAGGAACAAGAGCAAAATCAAGAACAAGAGCTTATTCCTTTTAATGATTTGGTGGAAACTTCAGATAAAGTGTTGATTAATGACAAAGAGATAATTTCATTAGATGATTTGTTTCCAATATCTGCAGCCATGGTAAATGAAAGAGAGATGATTCCTTTCTTAGATATCTCGCTAAAACCGGATTTACAGGAAGATTCTGCAGATGATTTGTTCAGATCAGATACTGAAAAAAGTCAAGTAAATGAGTTAATGGAGAATGAGCTGATTTGCTTGAATGATGCTGAAATTCCGGGAGATATTTTAGAGAAGATTGAACTCATTTCACTTCATGAAATCCCTCCAAGTCTGGAAAATCGACAAAAAGACAGCGGAATTGTAACTTTAGATGAGATGATTCCTAAATCATTTACTGGAAATGAATCTTTTGTTGAGATTCTGAAGGAGACTGAACTTAAATCCATTGATGATACCCCTGCAACATCTGAAAATCGACAAGAAAACAACGGAATTGTATCTTTAGATGAGATGATTCCTGAATCATTTACTGGAAATGAATCTTTTGTTGAGATTCCGAAGGAGACTGAACTTATATCTCTTGATGAAATTCCTCCAATTCTGGAAAATCAACGAAAAAACACCGGAATTGTATCGTTAGATCATGAGATTCCTGAATCATTTACTACAAATGGATCTTTTGTTGAGATTCTGAAGGAAGCTGAACTTATATCCATTGATGATATCCCTGCAACATCAGAAAATCAACAAAACAATAGTGGAATCTTATCTTTAGATGAGATTCCTGAACCATTTACTACAAATGGATCTTTTGTTGAGATTTTGAATGAGACTGAACTTATATCTCTTGATGATATCCCTGCAACATCAGAAAGTCAACCAAGTAACAGTGGGGTTATATCTTTAGATGAGGTTCTTCAATCATTCACTGAAAATGAATCTTTTGTTGAAGTGTCGAAGGAGAGCGTAACGGACAAAGATGATATTACTTCTTTGGATTCGAAGGATATCATATCATCTTCAAAAGCCATGACAGAAAATTTAACTCAAAACTGTAAGTTCATTTCTTTAGGATATCTAGCTTTGTTTTGTGTGATGGTTATGGACTAAATTTGAGCTCTTTAACGATGTAAGGATTATGGTAAAAAAAATTCATATAGTTTCGTCATTTAGTCGAAAAAACACCTCAAATTTGAATTGAACAAAAAAAATCCTTATATGCATTTTTGTAGGCTTTAAATTGAACATTTATCTAGATATATTCGTATAAATTATAGTTTTACTGAGAAATCACTTTTATATCAGGTGAAGCAGAAAATCTTGAAATGAAAGAAACAGCTGTTGCAGAAAACAAGGATTTCCATCTACTCAAAGATGAAGATTACACCATTAAAGTAGCCTCTTCACTATCTTCAATCTCTGAAGCAGTTCCTCAAGCTGTTCCTCCTCAAACCAAAACAACTCTGGAGTCGCAATCTTCTTCATTTGATTCTATGTCTGTAGCCGCCGAAACAAACACTTATTCAACTAATTCCATGATGCAAGAAACTGGCTTACTTGATCTAACAGATGCATACAATATCATTGTAAGCAATGAAGAAAAACACCAAGAAAGTAATGGCGCCGAAATCGAACAATGGATAAAGAAAGATAGTTCAAGAGTTAGTGAAGATCTTAAAGCACTTTTAACACAAATCTCAGCTTCTCGTGGAATCGAGTTCTTGTCATCAAGAGATATAAGTCCCAAGATATCAGTAAACAGTGATGAATCAAAGAACATAGATCATGATATGCAGTTACTACTTCAAAAGCGAATGCTAGATCGAAACGAAAGCAATTTGTCGTTAGACGAAGTTTCTGTAAGTGAAATCGAGGGAGAAAATGAAACGGATCGGTTAAAAAGACAAGTAGATCATGACAAGAAATTGCTTACAGGATTATATAAAGAATTGGAAGAAGAAAGAAGTGCTTCCGCCATTGCTACAAATCAAGCTATGGCTATGATTACAAGATTACAAGAAGAGAAAGCTTTGTTTCAAATGGAAGCTTTACAGAATCTGAGAATGATGGAAGAACAAGCAGAATATGATATGGAAGCTATACAGAAATTAAATGATTTGTTAGTTGAAAGAGAAAAGTTAATTCAAGATTTAGAAGCTGAAATTGAATATTACAGAGACCAGACCCCACAAGCTTCATCATCTGCAGCAAAAGCTTCTTCTATACAACAAGAAAGTTCATCGAAACTTGAAGAAAAACTCAATCTTGAAGAAAAAGCGAGCGAGATTGATTCTCCGAGTAAGAGAATAAGCAACAGGATACAAAGTTCTTTAATGGGTTTTAATGAAGAGAGATTATACATCACAAATTGTTTGGAAAAGATAGAGAAAAAGCTTCAGGGTGTGGCCATTGATGAGATACATGAAACAGTACATGAAAATGGTGAAGCAAAAACAGAAGAATCTGTTTCTTTTAAAGGAAAAGATGGAGTTTCTGTGGAAGATGAAGTCTTTGAGTTACATGAAAGAGTAGAAAAGTTGAAGGGAGATTTATACTTTCTAGAACATGTTGTGAATTCTCTTGAACATGGTGATGAAGGAGTTCAATTTGTTAAGGAAATAGCTTCACATTTGCAGACTTTAAGGACGTTAAGTATGGGAAGACATCACCATCATATAGACACTTGATGATGTCTCTTTTTCCTGTCATAACATTTCACTAAAAGGTATGTCTTTTATGTTTCACCTGCAAAACATAAGAGATATTTCTCAGTCATGGGAACGATTTCTCGGACCCGGGGTTAAAGGACCAACATTTGAACAATATATAAGTCAGTGGGTCACTCCACTCATTGCCAATTGGTTTTGAAATGGAATCACATGTTTCTTAATACCGGATATATATTTTTTGGATACGGGTAGGAATTTCTCAGTCATGGGAGTGATTTCTCGGACACAAAAATGATTTCTCGTACAGGGA
>KE152308.1:273614-285963 GCA_000411095.1 Aethionema arabicum | reverse complement strand
AAAAAATTGAAAGAAGAATAAGATGCACAGAGAACTTCATTCTAAGAAGTAAGAACCAACCAATCTCAAATGTCAAAACATGATATACAATAAGTATATGTATTGTAATATTTCCTTTAAACCAATTTAACTAAAACCTTTTAATATAGATTATAAATTTACTTCAAGTTTTGCTTTAGTTGTACAGTTTATTTAGTATAGATTTACGTATACAAACAGGAAAATGAGAAATTAAATACTTGGAGAAATTCTAAGAAATCCACTAAGTTAGTCTATGTTTTGTACAAATACATTGCTCTACCAAAACTTATAAAAACACACTTTGTTCAGATAAATCAACAAAAGTACTATTTTTTAAATAATTGTAAAATACTCAAAAATTGTTCTACAATTAAATTTTAGGGCTTATAGATTGTATTACGTATTTAGTCATCTGATTTTAGGCCTTAATGATAAATATTATGTTTAAAGATAATATTTGAAGGGTAACTTTTGGTTTATCAATATGCATAAAAGATGTTCTATCGAAAATATGGATAAATTAGTGGTTTTTTCCAAAAAGCTTTCAAATTAGTGTCTCTCGATATTTATAGACAACCTACAGTTTAGATCGTAGGGATTAGACTAACATTTACAAAATATAGTGTTTTGAATTTTGTTGATGTTTATAACTACAATGTTTCTACTGTATATATAATATTCACACTTAAAATTAAATAATAAAAAAAATCTATATAGCCATAATTTTATTTATACAAAATATAGAAAAACAAATATAAGTTGAAGAAGAAAAAAAAATGTTGCAAATATAACATATATACNNNNGTGAAATCTTAGTATTAATTAACTAGGTATAGCTCGTGCGATGCACGAAATTTATAAATATATAAAAAAATATTGTTAAATTTATTTGATGTAAATATTATTTATGTATATAAAAGTGTCTAATTTAAATAAAATAAGTAATATTAATTATTAGTTTTAAACTATCTTATATAACTAATAATTGAATGTAATTTTAACAGAATGAAAGTTAATTATTAATCTTGTAAGCGTAATTTGGTTTTTGAGAAAAAATTAAAATAAAATAAACGTAATTTGATATGGTTTAGTTCCGTTTAGTTTACAATTGGTTTTAGTTTATACCGGTTTAGATATAGATCAATTTAATATTAAAAGAACCGCTCAAGATCAATGACGTGAATATTTAATAAGAGAAAATGTTTATTAAGCCCAGTAAGTTTTATCGGGCCTTTAAAAAGGCCCATTTCATTCATGCTTTATATAAATAAATTATAATTTTTTTTTAAATGTATAAATAGGAAGCTTGATTAGCATAAGATTAAATTTATTCAATCGATATATTAAATAGAATCTTATTACTTTACTTTTATATTTTCAAATAGTGTTTAGTCGAATTTAGATCTGATAAAACCCATTTTTTCTTTAGCTTATGAGTCATATATTTTTTTTAAAGATGATTAATTTTTTTTTTATCTTCAAAAAATTGATTAATTTTTATGAGTTTAGCTTTATAGATTTAGTTCCTTTAAAAAATAAGGGAAAATAATTGAGTGCTCCACGGTCGGGTACCGTACGGAATTAGTACCTTTTTTAATAAAGTTTATTCTGTAATAACAAAAAATAATAATTATAAAAAAACAAGAGAAAGGAAAAAACAATAAAGGTACTTTAAAAAAATATACTTTCTTTTAAAAATAAACTGTTTGACACCTAAATCCAACACGCTTGACACGTGCCACATGTCATCGGCGGTCCCGCTTTGACAGCACATGCAGTTTCCTCTTCTGGGACCCATACAGCTTTTGTTTTTTTTTCTGTATAAATATTAAAAGATTATTTTTATTTTTTTTACAAAACAAATTATCTAAATATAATAAAATAAAATGTTTTTCATGGCATTCGGATTCAAATCTTACATGCTGCAGTTGAGCAATTATTTGTCTATTGGGCGGGGTTATGACCCAAAAATGATGTTAAAAAAAACTATATTTACAAAAAAAAATCGGTTAAAAAATCTCCTTTTTTATTTTAGTTTATGAATAAACATCAATATTACATATTTACATATACGGTTTTTATTTCCATTTAAAAATTATTCTAAATTTAACTAAGTTTCTTCATTTGTATTGATAGATTGCTTTGTAATTATGATTTGCGAATATAAATTTATTTAATATAAATAACATAAATTAGGTAGGGTATCATTGTCAACAATTCAAGTAATTTCATATATATTTTGATGAAAATAATTGTAGTTAGGTGTCCCTTAAATATAATTTGTTATTACATATATTAAACGTTATTGTGGTTATGTATAGATGAACAAAAATTATAAGAAAACAAATTAAATGTGATTTGTTTAGATGGAAACAAAATCAAATTAAATATAATTTTATGTATTAAAAGTAAATCGAAAATATTTTAGAACAAAAAAATCTAAAATTATTAAACTTTGATAAGTTTCTGTGTTGTAAAATATGTTTTTACCATATTTAATGCATTTTCAACTATACTTTATTGATACATAAAAATAAAATTGTAATTTATCTAAATATGTAATGTAAAATCAAATAGAAGTGTAAATTTAAAGCTTTTGAAGAGATTTGGCAGCGAACTCAATAAGTTTATCCAATTACGTGTAAGTTACAAAAATCTATTTGTTCAATTAAAAAAAAACATAAACACAAGAAATATTAGTATAATATAAAGTAAGTTTGAAAATGTTATAATTATCATTTCTTGCACGCTTCTTATGTTTTCCCATTTTCTAAGATTAGTCGGTCAATGAATTATATAAAAACTATTAAATTTCTCTAATTAAAAAACCCATCATTTTAATGATAAGTTTGGTATTTAATTGTATTTTTTGTTTGCCAAAATATTTAATTGTATCTTAAGTTCTTAAATACATATAAAACATACACTAACACACATATAACCATATACGTGCCGAATATGTATTTTTCGGTATATTAAATTTGAAATTATGCTATTTCAAATGGTGAATCATTTCTGTTTGGCGAAAAATAATCTGGATTATCAAAATAATTTTAAAAAAATGGAATTCTGATTATCAAATTGTTTAAATTATGATATTTGAGAACTGAATTTTAACTCTAAATATAAAATTAAATTTTAATCCAAAATCCAAACAATACAAACTAATTTAAATTAATTATATTATAATTTTAAATGTAATTTTATTTCAAAAATTGATATTAATATTTAAGGATCTAAAAGTATTATTGGCTATTCAAATTTTTAAAAACTATTTTTATAGTTCAAATGTTAAAAAAATTTAGGATTTAGAAAACCATGAGTATATTAAAAATTTTCAATAACATGTAAGATAAAAAAAATATTCTTAGTAAAAGTATTATTTATATTATGTGGAGGACTGTTTTTAATTAATATTTAAAAGGAGAGTATGGCATGGAAGTTGCAGCTTTAGTCAAGTAATTGGTCAACATTTGTTGACTGCTATTTACCAATAGAGGATAAAATTAGATTAAAATATCAATATTCCTTTGAAAAATTTAGCCTCAAAAATAAAATATAATAAGAACTCTTAGGTTGGACCATTTTAGATAAAATCCAAATAATTTTATCAACATTATTTTTGTGGTCAAATAAAAAACAATAGTTCACAATATCAAGACAACGAAATGATAAAATATTTGATGCATATGAATGTTTAATTTCATAAACATAAAAACAATTTATAGTCATCTTTTCTTTTATTATTTTTGACTACAATTTGTAATTTTATTTTGTCGTCAAAACAATTTGTAATTAAGATCAATTGATTTGCTTTATGTAAATTTATGATCACAAATTATTACCGTTAATTCGTCAATTTTATATAACATCATGAACACAAATACGTCATATTAAAAATATTTTAAATTTTATTTGACTATATTTTAAATATAAAATTAAACATTTTTTACAATGACTAAGATATTAATTTAACACGTGACGTGAGAATAGTTATAATACTTTAGTTATTTTTTTTTAATATTAGTTATTTGATTTATATTGTTGAAACTACTTAACCATTTAATTTCGGTTGATCTAGAATTTATTCGCATTTATACTATTGTGACTAGTAGGATCATGTTGGTGGATATTTGAGTAATTTTCTTTTATTGAGATTTTTTTAATTATAATTTTATTTAAAAGTAGCATTGGATAAACAAATATATTGAAAAAAAGGTTAGATTATATTAAAGTAAAATCAGAACATAAAATAATTACTTTTTTAACCATTTAATTAATTATGTCGATTGCGTTAAAAACAATAATTAATTATGTCGATTAATTTGGAATAATCTAGATTTTTTTTCCTTTATACTATTGTGACTAGTAGTATCATGTTGGTGGATACTTTGAATGATTTTATCATATAGTTTTTATTTAAAAGTAGCATTGGATAAACAAATAGATTGAAAAAAAGTTAGCTTTTAAAATTAAATAAAAATCACAAAATAAAATGAAATAAAAAAGAAATAAAAATAGGAAGGATATTAGTATGAGTGTGTTAGCTAATTTCTTCCATACTCTCTTTCACTACTCTTTAGCGGTTTCTTCATCTTCTAAAAAAAATCAACAAAATCTCAAGAAAAATAAACAATCTTTTTTCTACCTCATTTGAAGATTTTCAAGTTTCTCTATTTCCGGTATTTCTAAAATCTTTCTATTTTCTTCAATTTGGTTTCTTTTTGGTTTCTCTAAGTTTTCTTCTACCTTTAATGGCGGATTTTGGGAAATGGGTTTTGGTTATAGCTTTCTGGGTTTTGTTAAATATCAAATTTCTACATCTAGGCATCTGGGTTACTCAAAAGTTTATTTTTTTAGTTTGTTTATGGGAGTTGAAGAGCCTCTTCCATGGCGGTTTTTAAGAAATGGGTTTTGGTTTTAGCTTTCTGGGTCTTTTTTTAATCAATTTCTGCATCTAGGCATCTATGTGTTTAAAAAGTTTCCGTTTTTTAGTTTGTTTATTGGAGTTGAAGAGACTCTTCCATGGCGATTTTTGAAAATTCTGATGATTTTGTTCGATTTTGTTTCTGTTTGTTGTTGTTTTCAGGTGACTATGGAGGACAAAAGTGAATTCCTTGAAGCTGTTTTGAAGGAAACTGTGGATTTGGTAACAGATCTACTCAAAATAAACAGCTTTTGTATGTTTTTTGAAGAAAACTCTCTTGAGATTTTGTTTTTTATTTTCCAGGAAAATGTACCAATTGAAGAAGTTTTTGAGAATTTAAGATGTAGTAAAGAAGGTCTCACTACAGAAGCTGCTGATGAAAGACTTGCTCTTTTTGGTCATAATAAGCTTGAAGAGAAAAAGGTTTAGTCTAAAATTGGGGATAATTTTGAATTTCTAGGGTTTGATGTGTTTGCTAAAGTAGACATTGTTGTTTTGAACTTTTGAAGGAAAGCAAGTTCTTGAAGTTCTTAGGGTTTATGTGGAATCCTCTTTCTTGGGTTATGGAAGCTGCTGCTATAATGGCTATTGCACTTGCTAATGGAGGAGTAAGCATATATCTTTCAACCCTTTTTTTCATTTTAATGGCTTCAAAGTTCTGAGGTTAATGGCTTCATTGTTTAATTGTTTGTTCTTGATGATGATTTACTAGGGAAAACCTCCTGATTGGCAAGATTTTGTTGGTATTATCACTCTTCTTGTGATTAACTCCACAATTAGTTTCATAGAAGAGAACAATGCAGGAAATGCCGCAGCTGCTCTCATGGCTCGTCTCGCTCCGAAAGCAAAGGTTCAGTTTTCTTGCAAATGCTGCAGCTGCTCTATGTTTGTTTCAGTTTTATGCTTTCTAGATACTCTTTGACTCGCTATTTACTTCGTTTTCGTTTGTTTTAATGTAAAGATTCTTCGAGATGGAAGATGGGGTGAGCAGGACGCTGCAATTCTCGTCCCCGGGGACATAATTAGTATCAAACTTGGAGATATTGTCCCAGCTGATGCACGGCTTCTCGAGGGTGATCCTCTTAAGATTGATCAGGTTAGAAACTGTTATGAATTTGCACGTAAATTGTCGATCTTTCGTCACTTTTGATGTCTAGACTCTATAGTCTTTATGAGGCTTTAAGCTATTGTTACTTCTTTGGCTATGTAGTCTGCACTTACTGGTGAATCATTACCGGTAACTAAAGGTCCCGGAGATGGTGTGTATTCGGGTTCTACATGTAAACAAGGAGAGATTGAAGCAGTTGTTATTGCAACTGGTGTTCATACTTTCTTTGGAAAAGCTGCTCATCTTGTTGATACAACTAACCAAGTTGGTCATTTCCAACAAGTATGTGTTTATTCATCGTCTTAAATCCCCGAAAAGTTTTCATTTTTTGAACTTTGTTCATCAATTTTGTGGTTTTTGTTACATTTTGCAGGTTTTAACTGCAATTGGGAACTTTTGTATCTGTTCAATTGCTATAGGAATGATCATTGAGATTGTTGTAATGTACCCGATTCAACATAGGCCGTATCGCCCGGGTATCGATAATCTTCTTGTTCTTCTCATTGGTGGAATCCCAATTGCTATGCCTACAGTTCTCTCTGTCACCATGGCCATTGGTTCTCACAGATTATCTCAACAGGTTAGCTTAGATACAGTTGGTACCATTGAATCAGAAGCTTAGAGTTTTTTTAACGCGGGAAAATGTTGCAGGGAGCTATTACTAAAAGGATGACTGCAATTGAAGAAATGGCTGGAATGGATGTATTATGTAGTGACAAGACTGGAACTTTGACATTGAATAAACTTACCGTCGATAAAAATCTCATCGAGGTAATCTAGGCTTGTTTTAGATGGAAGATATATTCACAGGATACTGAGTTTTTGTTTGATTGGTAGGTGTTTATGAAAGGAGTAGATGCAGATACAGTTGTTTTGATGGCAGCTAGAGCTTCAAGATTAGAGAATCAAGATGCTATAGATGCCGCCATTGTTGGGATGTTAGCTGATCCTAAAGAGGTATGTTTCTTTCATTGAATTGCAATATCTTCATCTGCTTTCTGTTGATTTCTTTAGCTTTAATGATCCTTTGTTTTCGCTAGGCTCGAGCCGGTATCCAGGAAATTCACTTCCTTCCCTTTAATCCGACCGATAAAAGAACCGCTCTCACATATCTTGATCAAGAAGGTAAAACTCATAGAGTCAGCAAAGGTGCACCTGAGCAAGTAAGCTCTTTTTTTCCTCCCAATTATGCTTAAAATCTACTTTGAATTCTTGTTTTAGATCATAGTCTGATCAGTTTTCTTTGATTACAAAATGTTCAAGATCTTGAATCTTGCACATAATAAATCAGAAATTGAGCGGAGAGTTCATGCTATTATCGATAAGTTTGCTGAACGTGGACTGCGATCACTTGCTGTAGCTTACCAGGTAAATCAGAGATTTTGTATATCTTAGAGTCATAAAAAGTTCAAAGTTGAAAGCTTTTCGCCGTTTTGCAGGAAGTTCCTGAAGGTAGAAAAGAAAGTGCAGGAGGTCCATGGCAATTTGTAGGTCTAATGCCTCTTTTTGACCCACCTAGACATGATAGCGCAGAGACGATTAGAAGAGCTTTAAATCTCGGTGTAAGCGTTAAAATGATCACAGGTAAGTAAACCCTTTCTAGCAGTTCTTGTTCTTGATCTTTTTCTTGGAAAGTTGAAGGGTTTAAGGTTCTTTACAGGTGATCAGTTAGCTATAGGAAAAGAAACCGGAAGACGTTTAGGAATGGGAACTAATATGTATCCATCTTCTGCTTTACTTGGACAAAACAAAGATGAGTCTATGGTTGCTTTACCTGTTGATGAACTTATAGAGAAAGCTGATGGCTTTGCTGGAGTCTTCCCCGGTAAATTCGCGTGTTCTTTAAAGTTCGAAACTTAGCTTTCGGGGCTTATAAAGTTAATGTTTTTTCTTTTGCAGAACATAAATATGAGATAGTGAAGCGTTTACAAGCTAGGAAACATATATGTGGAATGACTGGAGACGGTGTAAATGACGCGCCTGCTCTTAAAAAAGCCGATATCGGTATTGCAGTAGCTGATGCAACTGATGCAGCTCGTAGCGCATCAGATATTGTTCTTACTGAACCTGGTCTTAGTGTTATCATCAGCGCGGTTTTAACCAGTCGCGCTATCTTTCAAAGAATGAAAAACTATACTGTAAGTATCATCACATTTTCTTGTTAATGTGCTTAATCATCAATTTCTTTTAAGGCATATGGTATTTTAAACTCTTAACTATCTTCGTTTGGTGAAAAAAAAATCTTTAACTATGAAAATTGTTTTTTAAACCCTGAACTTTGATAACCTTCACTGGTTTTTTTAGAGGCTAAACCTTAATAACAGAGTTTTTAAAACCGAAATCTCAAATTTAAACTTGAAGTTACGGTATAATTAAGGAAAAATGGTAAAATAGACCATGGACTTTACCCATTTGGTGTATAAATCCCCTAACTTTCAAAATAGTTTTTTTGACCTTGAACTTTGATAACCAGAGTTTTTAAAGCATAAACCTTAATAACTAGGTTTATTTAAACCGAAATTTGAATTTAAACTTGAAATTATAGTATAATTACACTAAATTTGGATTATAGTCTTAATTTTGGATGAATTTTGAGTGTAATCTGATTTTGTGTTCAATGTGTAATTCTAATTTTTAAAAATCTCATAACGTTTAAAAAACCCGGTTATCATAATCGAGTTTCGTTATAAGTAATGTTGGTTTTTTCGGTTTTTATTGTAACAGATCTATGCAGTTTCCATCACAATTCGTATTGTTGTAAGTTACAAATTCGATTCTTTCGTTGTTTTCATCTGATTTCGGTTCTTTCTTCGAGCTCTTACTAATTTATGTTACAATGTGGACCTAAGCTTGGATTCATGCTTCTTGCTCTCATATGGAAGTTTGATTTCCCACCTTTCATGGTTCTTATCATTGCTATCCTTAATGATGGTTTGTTTTCTTCAACTTAAATTCGACATTTCGCTGTTTTCCCTTCATTTCCTCGAGTTGAAACCCCGAGATATCGAGTTTTTTTATAGGTACAATTATGACAATATCAAAGGATAGAGTGAAGCCTTCTCCTCTTCCTGATAGCTGGAAACTTTCGGAGATTTTCGCAACTGGTGTTGTTTTCGGAAGCTATATGGCTATGATGACCGTTATATTCTTCTGGGTTGCTTATAAAACCGATTTCTTCCCGGTAAAAAAATCTAACCGTTACTCATCTTTTGTCTAGTTTGGTTTTAAATATCTTAAAAAGTTTCAAATTTTGTGTAATTTTCAGAGAACTTTCGGTGTTTCGACACTTGAGAAAACAGCACATGATGATTTTCGGAAACTTGCTTCAGCGATTTATCTTCAAGTTAGTATTATCAGTCAAGCTCTTATTTTCGTGACCCGATCTCGAAGCTGGTCTTTTGTCGAACGTCCCGGGATGTTACTTGTGATAGCTTTTATCTTAGCTCAATTGGTAAGTTTGATAAGATTTCAAAATTACAAAACTTTGTAAAAGTTATGAACTTTGATTTCGATTTTGTGTACCCGAAAACACAGGTAGCTACTTTAATCGCAGTTTACGCGAATTGGAGTTTCGCGGCTATTGAAGGGATTGGTTGGGGATGGGCTGGTGTCATTTGGTTGTATAACATTGTGTTCTATATTCCTCTTGATTTCATTAAGTTCTTTATCCGGTACACACTTAGCGGCCGGGCTTGGGATCTTGTGATTGAGCAAAGGGTAATGTGTCGAAAAGTCTCTTTTTTTTTGGTTCTTTATCGGGAAATTGATCGGGTTTTTTGCGGGTTGCAGATCGCTTTCACGAGGCAAAAGGATTTCGGGAAAGAACAAAGGGAACTGCAATGGGCGCACGCGCAAAGAACGCTTCACGGGCTACAAGCACCGGATACTAAGATGTTTACGGAGCGAAACCATTTCAATGATCTTAATCAAATGGCTGAAGAAGCTAAAAGAAGAGCTGAAATCGCCAGGTAACTAACTATTTTAACTTTCTCTGTTTTTTTGCTCTGTTTTGGGAAAAATGGTTAAAATAAACTCTGAATTTTGATGATTTGGTGTAAAAAACCCAACTTTTAAAATGGTTTTTTTGATCTTGAACTTTGCCGATTTAGTGTAAAATCATCCCAACTTTTAAAACGGTTTTTTAGACCTTGAACTTTGCCGAGTTAGTAAAACCTTCCTAACTTTAAAAACAGTTTTTTAGACGTTAACTTTGATAATCGAGGTTTTTAGACCCTAAACCTTAATAACTAGGTTTTTTATACCTAAATCTCAAATTTAATCTTGGAATTGTAGTAAAATTAATCGAATTTTGGATTGTATACTTTTTGTTAAATTTTGAAAATTGTGGTTAAATTTTAATTTTATTTTAAAAAACCCGGGTATGGATTAAAAACTCTGGTTTTCAAAGTTGAGGGTCTAAAAGACTATTTTTAAAGTTTGAGATTTTTTTACCAAATCGGTAAAGTTCGGAGTCTATTTTACTTTCTCCCTCCGTTTTCCGTTGTTTCTTGCTCTGTTTCTTTGCTCTGTTTTCACTGTTTCTTGCTCTGTTTTTCATTGTTTCTTGCTTTGTTTTTCATTGTTTCTTGCTCTGTTTTTCATTGTTTCGTTGCTCTGTTTTTCACTGTTTCTTGCTCTGTTTCTGTGCTCTGTTTTTTGAATAGGTTGCGAGAACTTCATACGCTAAAGGGTCATGTTGAATCAGTAGTAAGACTTAAAGGACTCGACATTGAAACGATTCAACAAGCTTACACTGTCTAAGAAAAACAGACCGATGAGTTTTTGCGATCAACGACTCTGATCTCTCTTTTAGAATATATATATACTAGTTAAAGTTAATGTCTTTAAGGGTTATAGATGTGTCGTAAAGTTCTTACAGATCACTTCTCAAGAAAACAGAGATCTTTTTTGGTCTGTTGAAACTTCTACATATATATGCATATAAAGTTTAATCCTTTTTATTCAATTTTAGCTTTTGCAGAGAATAAATTGCAAAAAAAAAAAAACACACAATTTAGACCTTTTAAACAAAAAAATTCTAAAAGAATTTTAGATTGAACTTGTAATTTGTAAAATTCTAACTAAATTGTAAACGTAAAAAAAGGATTATTATCAGATTTTGTAATTCAACCTTTTAAATTTAACCTTTTAAATTTGTAATTTAACCTTTTAAATTCAATCTTTTAAATTTGTAATTGGTATTATCAGATTTTTAACTAAACAGTAAACGAAAACTTACACTTTTAACAGATTAAAAGCTTGGATCTTTTTGCAATTTAACAGATTAAAAGATTATTTTTGCAATTTAACAGATTAAAAGCTTGGATCTTTTTGCAATCTAACAGATTAAAAGGTTATTTTTGCAATTTAACAGATTAAAAGAGAGTTTTTGTTGCTTGGATTAAACAAAGTAAAAGCTAGGGCTTTAAAAGAATAAAACTGTAAATTTTTTTTTTTGTTAACTAAAACTGTAAATTTTTGTTTCCTATTTAATTCAAATTTGATAAAATCAATTGCAAGTTTAAAAATTTAGAATTCTTTTTTTGGTCGAAATCACTAAAAGGATAAAAAGTGTTTTCTGCAATTCATTCTTTTAATTTGAAGAAGACATTAACGTTTTTATTTTCCAATACATATACTACAAAATAAAAAGTGAATTTTGACTAGAAAATTCATATAAAATAGACAAAAAAAATAAAAATCAAAGTGTTTAATAGATAAAAAATTTCCAACATCTTTAGACAGTGTTCTTGTCTTCTTGTAATTGTTTTGGTTCTTCCTTTGTTTCATAAGTTGTTTGTTCATCTTCTGTACCTTTGTATCTATACCATTTCGCCATTAACAAGAAGTAAGCCATGTTAACCACCATGATTCCTGTAAGCATGTAATAAAAGTAATCTAATCTTCCTTTGTTTAGATCTTCAGCTAACCAGTTCCCCGATGGCGAATGCGCGGTTCGTCTATGAACCGTCGAGATCAAGAAACTCGCGAGGTAACTCGATATCCCTCCCCCGACGTAAAAGATCGAACCCGCAAAACTTTTCATGTTTTCGGGGAATTGTTTGTAGTAAAACTCCATTTGTCCGATGGCTGCAAACGCCTCGGCTATACCCGCGAGTGATAGCTGCGGGATTAACCATAAAGCCGACATTGACGAGATTTCGCCAGTCCGAGGCGCCATCCCGAGTGTCGGTTTTGTTAAGGCGAAATTTCTTCGACGTTCTTCGATTAACCCTGAGACCGCTAAGCTCGCTATAGCGAACGCAAAACCCGCTCCCATTCTTTGTAAAAGT
>KE152308.1:259860-273460 GCA_000411095.1 Aethionema arabicum | reverse complement strand
TCTGAGTGACGGTACAAGAACTCGGTCGTAGAACACGATGAAAATCGTCATCCCGGTCATCAAGAAAACTACATAGGTAGCTGCAGGGATCTTGAAGCCACCAGAACCTAACCGTCGGTCACTTTGTAACGCTTGGAAAACCGGATAAGTCATTTGAATACTAATGGCTAAGTAGTAAATCGCAGCGGCTAACCAAATCGGAATCACTCTCACAACACATTTAACTTCTTCTACTTGCTGCATTGTACAAAGCTTCCATGGATCTACAGCCGCGCCATCGGTTTGCAACTTGTCATCAGCCGTCAACATCGCAGCCTTGTTAAGAAATCTGCCAAAACAGAATCAAAATTCAGAGAAAACTCGGTTAAAACTCGAAGAAAACGTCGTGGAATATCGATTTACCTGAGCTGATCAGTGTACTTTAAGAGCGTGTTCGGGTAATTCTGCGGGATGTGGTTAAAAAGCTCGGTCCAAGGTTGTTTAACCGGTTTCAAACCTCGTTTCTTGATCGCAGCTGCGAAAACTTGAGCTATACTAGCTAAAGGACTACCTGAAGCTTTAACTTTAACATAAAGTTTATCGCCGGCGAAAAATATGATACAAGCCAAGAACATTAGACCGACCGGGATACTTAAACCGATCGTCCAGCTAACATTAGACTGGATGTAGACAACTAAGGTCAGCGAGACGATCTGCGCGAATGTGAAGGTAAAGAAGTACCAGTTAAAGAAACTGTCGATTCCTTTTTTACCCGATTCTGTTTTCGGGTTAAACTGATCAGCCCCGAAAGCTAGATTACACGGTCTAATACCGCCTGCGCCTACCACAAGAAGTGCTAAACCCATCAATAGAAATGCTATCTGCCCGGCATTTGGTCCTTCGCAGATACTCTTGGTACCGCAAGCAATTGGGTGTAATGATGGGACTGCTGCAGTCAATAGTATGGCTAGTGATCCCTTTAACAGAAGATAAAGGATTTAAAGGTTAGTTAGGGGCCGAAAGAGCGAAAGATCGGGTTTTTAAGGAGAGATTAGTACCAGGAAACAGGCGATGACAGCGACGCTGAGTGTTTTGTAGCGGCCGAAATAAGTATCGCAGAGGAAAGCAGCGAGGAAAGTTCCGAAATTGATGGTGCCACTAAAGGCATTGATGATAGTTGCAGCTGTGTAGCTTTTGAGGTTAAAGACTGATGTAAGATAGACAAGAAGATTTGATAACGTTCCTATGATTCCAATCTTCTCAAATGTTTCATTACCTGTTAACATAACACATTAAAAACAGAGATAAATGATCTTGGTTTTCACATAAAGTTGCAAACTTTACATTCTTATTCAATTCATAAACTCAAAAACACAAATTTAAGGAGGAAATTTTGACAATATTGTTTTGAAAAAGGTTCATAGATCAACTGTTGTAATATCGAACCCGCAAAACTTTTCATGTAACTTTGTGTAATGAACTCTCAAATTTTAACCATTTTGTTTAGAAATTTAAGTCTATAAATCACAAAAGTTCAGATCTGGTGGATTATTTAGATGAAAACAAGAAATTAAACTGTTAAATTGATCTGGATTTGAACTAAAACACTCAAATTTCTCTAAGAATATTATCTTTGATATATGTTTGTCAACGGAAAGCAAAAAAAAAAATTACCAAAAACTCAAATTTCTCTACTTTTTTAAAGTTAAATCAATCACCAAAACCTACAAAAATTATCATCTTTGTCAAAGATTTCACACAATGGAGAATCAAAAACAACAAAAAACTGTTGAAATCGATCTGGGTTTCATCTAAAGCTCAATTTTCAAACTCATTTTATTTTCAAACTCATTTCGTTACCAAAACTCTCAAATTTCTCCACTTTGACAATAAAATCAACCACCAAAACCTAAAAAAATCTCATTTTTGACAAACATTTCACCCAAAAGAGAACAAAAAACTGTTAAAAAACGATCTGGGTTTCCCCTAAATTCCGATTTCCAACCCAATTCGTTACCAAAAAACTCAAATCCCTCCACTTTCACCACTCAATTCAACCAACAAAACCTAAAAAAGGAAACAAATCCAATTTTTTTTTAAAAATAAGAACAAAATCAAAGCAATAATTACCAATGATAAATGGCATGACTTTCCATCCTCTATAAACAAGTTTCTTATCTTCGTCGAGTGAATCCACCGTAGATATCAAATCGCCGTCGTCTACGGCGGAGTAGGGTTTTGAAGGTTCAACATCAAAAGGCTTTCTCTCCATTGAATCAATTTGAGAATAATCACAACAGATTTTGTTGTGTATCTTATCAGTTTTGTCTCTGTGGTTTGAGATGAGTCTGCTCTTCATTTTTTTCAAGATTTGGATAGGTTTATATAGTGGTGAGTCGAAGAAAGATAAGTGTTTTAATGTCGGAAAATCTTTATAAAATTTTTATTATTATTTGAATGTGAATAGAGACGTATGTATCTGTGTATGAGTGAGTCCAAAAATAATCTATAGTTGAATTTATTTCCCAAAAAGAAATTAATTATTCTTTTTTTTTAATTGAGTTAGAGATTAGTTTCTATGAATTGTGTGGGCTTTTAGTGCTTTCAATGTGGGCCCATTGTTTTAATATAATAATTTAATTAAAATTATAAAATCAGTGTTTACATTTACCAAATTTTTATTTTGTTCTAAATTGAATTTTGATTGATTTTATTTTTGTAATAACATTTTTTTTATTTAAATAAGAATTTTAATTATTTAACATTGTGAGACTTTGTTAGACATTATAATTATTTTTCCATTTGTTCAATAAAATTGGGGTTTAAAGATTGTACACATATCAATAAAAAAAATAAGAATAAATATATAATACTATAATCTTAACATCAAATTAAATGTCTTTTTCATAATTGATTTTGGATATTGTTAATGTTTTTGTTTGTTAGTTATATGTTTTTGATCGATATTAATGTTCATTTAATACAAGTACTATATTGATATGGATTTAAAAAAAAACAGTATACCATATACTATAATTTTTTTATTCTAAGTAAATAAATTGGCAGCTTAGTAAGTATCGAATTATGTACGTATTGTTATATACCAAGTGGCATTTTTTTAAATATATATAACTAAAATTGAGATAGTTTTTAATTGTACAAAAATAATTCAATATTATATTGGTTATATCATTTGTACACTTACCTTGAAATTTCATCTTATTGTAAATAATTATATGACTTTAAACTATTTTATTGTGGTGATTACTAATTATAAAAGTAGTCCAACATTTTTGTGGAAATTCATTGCTTCGAATGGTTAATAATTCTTAATTAGAATTGAAACTCAAATTTTGAAGTATATGTGATTTTGTATTATATTATATGTAAAAAGTTCTGAACATTTTAGCATGTTGTAAGTTTAGTGGTCAATTTTGGAATATTTTCTTGTAAGTTAAAAGGTCAATTTAAGATGTTTGTTAGAATACTTTAATTGTTAATTATTAACGATGTAAAAATTATTGTTTTAAATATTAATTTTAGGAATTCATACATAAAATTGTTTTGATATATTCAAAATCCCAAAAATTTTAAAAGTATATATATAAGTTTATATGTGTGGGTGAATACATAATCTATATATAAATAATAGAAAGTAGTTGTTATAAAATTATAAATATGTATAATAATAAATTAGAATATGTGTCGAAGATAGACAAAGGGTCCACTTTATTTATTTCACATTTATTGGGTAGTCAATTTGATGTGGAGGATTGTCCTTTTTATTTTCCACAAATTTGGCTACTTTTATTATAAATTTAATATCTCATACAACCAAATAAAACTTTATAAGTGTGTACACGGAAAAAAATCAACAATATCTTCTCAATTATATATATATATATATATATATACATGTTTGAGAAAGTATCAACTAGAATTATGGACTGCTCCATAGATTTTGACAATGCTGCACGCGTTTGTTATATATATGTATTTTTTTTTTGAAAATATATATGTATATTACGGCAATATTATGTAATTAATTTAGCTTATATATGTAGAAAAAAAAAGTAAAAGTACAATATATAATTTCATATATTAATACCAATAATAATGTGTAATTTTTTTTGTTTCTAATAGTTAACAGGGAAATTTTAAGATGTACACTAATTCAATTTTTTTTTTCTTTCAAATTAAGCTAATTTAGATGTATTTTTTAAAAATATACTTTTATTGATCATAAATGGACAAATTGCTTTTTCTTTTAAAAATTAATTGACTTTAATTGTGATTCAACTATTTACAAATTGAGAATAATTTTATCCATTAATACTAGAAAAAATATATATTTTTTTAAAATTACAATGAATTAGTATATTTTTTTTTGAGAAATTATCTAAAATGCCTTAATTTAAACATTTTTTTGCAAATTTGCTTTTTGTGTGAGGGTTTATCAATTATACCCTTTGGTCTATTGTTATGGTATTTTTGAAAAAAAAATGCTTGTATGAAGATATTTTTAAAAATCAATTATGTAAAATGTCCTAATTCAATACGTTTTTGCAAATTTGTCATAAATTGTGAGGGTATACCACTTATAACGTTACGTATAATGTTAGGACATTTTTGAAAAAAAAAAACTTAAATGTGGATATTTTTGCAAAAAAAACTTGAATGAGGATACAAATCTCTTTTTTTTTGTTAATTAGACTATTTTTGAAATTTCTCTAATAATAAGTAACTATATACTCGTTGTACATAAAAAAAAAATAGTTTGCCCGTTTAAGCAGCTATTTGTTAAGTATGCTTATAAATAAGTTTATAAATTATTTGATGTCACTAATGTTTAATTTGATGAAATAAATTGCCAAAAAATAGGGACCTCATGAAAATGTTTGACAACGACTTCCTACCAAAAGTTGACTTTCTTTTAACGTATATTTTGATTATTTAGATAACTGATATTTTAACTTTTTTACCGAAATTTTGTAAATTAGAATCATATTTAATTAATCACAATAATAATATTTCTTACACTTATATATATATAATAGGAGTATTAATTAATGACCAAATCATATGAGTAGGTGTGACAGATGATCCATAAAAAAACATAATAATTAAGCACAAAAAACAAAATTTCCTAATTATTACCAATTTTTTTTTTTTCAATTTACCGTTGACTAAAAAAGATTCCTAAATTTGTAAGCAAATATTATTTTTAAAGTAATTAAAAAAATAAAAATAGAAGGCTTATGGGAACAAAAACCACTAAACCAGTTGTACACATGTGCAATAATTATTATGAAAAGTTGTATAACAAACAAAAACTATTATTACAAAAAAACAAAAAATTTAAAATATAGCTCTGTTTATATAATTATTGAATTTTCACTGTTTCATAGTATTACTTCTTTTAATAATTTCTAAAAAGAATTGCTAATAATTTTTATGTTAGCTGTTTCTCAACAAATTAATAGATATAAGTAACAAAAAAATATACAGAAAATATTTTTTTAATGGTAATAATACTTATTACATCTAATATTATAAAATAATAAATAATAGACATCGTAACGTGATATATAAAAATGGGAAAAATTGCAAAATTGTATTGGTTCTAAAATTAATTCCAGCAAATATTTGTTTACATAAATGAAAATAAACATGGAGACATTTAACAAAAATAAAAATAAATATGGAGACATAAAATATATAGGTGGATGTGAAAGAAAAAAATATATATATATATGTGTGTGTGTGTAGGTGGACTACACACGTATATGCATAGTGTAGGCATGTGTTTTTATTGTGAAATTGAGAAGATGGTTATAATAAATTAATATTATAAATATTAGTACCTACCAAAATAGACTCGTGTCGTGTTTATAATGAAACTATGAATGATTTTTATCGGTCATGATATTATACGTATAGTGAATTATTCGAATCCATAATAATCTCTTAAATATTATTTTATATGATGTGTTTTGATAATTAGAGAAATTTTTGTACAAAATTATGGTAGTACAAAAAATGATCTTGGTATTAAAAAATACTCTAAACTATTTTTATTTGATCAAACTTTCAACTATAAAAATGAATTTTTTTAAACCATGAATTTTGACATGTTTTCTAAGTCCTAAATTTGATAAATAGTTTTTATAATAAAAATTTAATTGGGGAAAAAATTAAACCCTAACCATAAAATTAAACCTTAGTTTCAAGATTAAACCTAAAATTATAGCCCAAATTTTACAGAATTAGATTGTAATTTTAAGTTTAAATTTGAATTGTCACTTAAAAAGAATCCAATTATTAAAATTTAAGGTTTAAGACATCTAGTTATCAAAATTTAAGTTAAAAAAAATACTTTGATAGTTACAAATTTGTTTTACCAAATATAAATAGTTTAAAGATTAATTTACCATAATTTTTACAGAAAACGATAGTCGAGTCTGTTTAATTGTTGATATATATTAAAATAAAATAAAATTTAAAAATCTAAATATTTAATAGTATTGCAAAATGTAACGTTTAGAAATTTTATAGTATAAATTATGTAAACAAATACACATAAGCGATGATGGTGATAATAATGATAATGATGATGATGATGATGATGTGTTGTCATATTCTTCAATTTGTTATCTGTTTTATTCAATAATATTAGTGATATAACACCAAATTGTAAAAAGTAAAGTCTAAAAAAGTCAACCATGTCGTGCTCAAATAAGTCAATATATGTATATTCCACTTTATGGCTTTAACCATTTTAAAAAGTTTACTCAAGTGGCCACCAATTATTGCACACACAGATTAAACCGGTTCAAATTATAACCAAACCGAACTAAACCGACCAGATTCAAAATAAGTTTTATTAGGCGGTATTCAGACGGTGATTTGTTTAGCTTAGCCCTTAAAACATCTAATCGGGGTATAAAAATATAAAAAAATAACCTAAATTATTTCATATTGCATAAAAAACATGAGTCACATTTTTAGTTTCATTCTTTAAAAAAAAATAATAAAAAAAAATAAAATCTGAATTTTTATAAAAATTACTAAAAATTTCACTAGAAAACTTCCTAAACCGTTTTCTCGAAAACTATATATATAATTGGAATTATTTTGAAAAAGAAGAAATTTTCAATGGGTTTAATTTAAACTGTATATTTTGTGTGTTTTTTTTATACTGTATTATAAAGTTCAATTATTTGGACTAAGACACTTAATTTGGTCCAACAGTTGGACTTAATTGCGTACAATTATTAATATTGTTGACTATATATAGAAAGTTGGATTTTCTATTTTCATATTTTAATTATTATCTGTTTGAAATATAAATAACAAACATAAATCCTTAAAGTTTCGATTCTTTTTCAGAGTTAAAATAAAATTAAAAATACATAAAAAATAAAACGATGAATATACGTTTTTTTAGTTTTATGCTGTCTTATATTATTTTATTACAAAACTCAGTATTTTAGTATATATAATAAATACGAAGAACAAATAATTAATACTAAAAGACTTATAAATTTATAACTAATTTAGTTTAGTTTTAATTTGACCCGTAAGTGTTCGATGCAGTCTCTTTCGTATGATCATGCTCTTAATACCTAAACATATAATTATATAATCTAATGTCTTATTTATTTTTAATTTATATTTTTTCTACGCTCCACTAATTAATGCTTTGATCAATTTGGACCATGTAAACTTTTAGAAATATGTCACGATAAATTTTTACAAGCCACAAGATAAATATATTAAATTAAAAAAAAATGTCTAACGAATCATATAAACCATATATTTAATTAAAAAATGGTAGGTGAAACTAAAACACTAAAAAATATTATGTTTTTAATATTTTATATATATATATTATTTTTACATATTATTATTTAAGCCCTGAACTATTTTCAATTGATAAAAGAATTTTGAATTTTGATAACCTAAGTTTTTTAATTTAACAATTAAACAAAAAATTACAGTCTAATTAACCCAAAACTGAATTTATATTTTTTAGTTAAAATTACGGTTTAATTTTTTACTTGTGATTTAAATTCAATTAAAAAATATTATTATCAATGATCATAGATTTTTAAAGCCACTTATCAAAAGTCATATTAAAACAAAAAATTTGATAGTTTAAATATTTTTCACCAAATAATAATAATTTAGAGTTTAAAATAAGATAATCCTGATATTTTACAATAAAAAAAAACACGTTTCACAAATGAAGACCAAAAACGAAAATTTCCTATTTTATATAATATTCTACTTTTGTGCTTAAAAGTTTTTTATTTTTTTATTATTTTCCTTAAATATGAGAGCACTATAGCACTACAGTTTTCAGTGTCAAATAAAAAAAATAATTAAGCACTACACATTTAAAATTATAAAAGAAAGCAAAACATGCTATTTATATTTCTATGGAATGCTTTTATATTTCTATGGATTCACCTAAATCATGTTTAACATGTTTAAAAAAAATAATAATATATATTAATGTAACGGTAGTTATAGTTATTTATGTCGACGAAGACCTTATTGTATAAATAAATATTCATTATAATTTAATAGGCTACTAAATAATATTTGAAAGTTTGGGCTTTTATAAGATGGGTGGACAATATTCTTTCAGGGATAACACTAATTTTCATTTAAAAAAAAATCAAGTTTAGACATTCTTAATTAATTTTCGCATATTAATTTTGAATTTAATATATAAATTTGATCCTTTTTAACCTATGTACGTGTTTATCTTTATGTTGTGCTGTGTTAAATTTATTAGATTAATTAAAAGATATAGTTTAAAATACTTCTTCGATTTTAAATTCTGTCTTTAGGTTATATTAATTTTATAGATATTGAATATATGAAAACGAAAACTATTTTTTAATTCTATAATAAAATAATTTTTTAATATTATCACAATTACATCTTCTTAGTGGAAGAATGGAATCTTTATTTCCAATTCACTAAGAGGCAAAAGTGAAATTAGAAATTACAAATCACCAAAAGAAAAAAGTGAAATTAGAAACTAAAATTAAATCTATTTTCAAGCATTGATCACTAATAAAGTACTAAAAAAAAATAAATTTTAAAAAATTACAGTGTTACATCTAAGAAAAAAAACATTCAAATAGAAAATATAAGAAAATAAAATATCTGTGTCAAAAATACTTAAATCAATAAATATAGATTTAGATGGTTTACGGTTTCTATAAATTAATTTTTTATAAATTGTTTATAAACTTAATCAAATGTAGTTGTTTTTCAGTGCTAATTTGAAAATACTAGTCAATTTTTTTAATCGTATATTTAGTGCTAATTTGAAAGTCATTAGTTAAAATTTTGGACCGTATTTTTAGTGCTGAAATCAAATCACTAATAAACTAGTATATTACCACTATCATGAGAAAGCTAAGTGATGAATTAAAATATATAAAAATGATTAAAAGTAAAACAATAATAGTCTCTAAAGACTAAAATTAATGGGTGGAGCATAAATAATCGTAATAATTGAAATAATTAGTAGTGTAATTTAATTAAAATAAAATAAGTAGTGGTGTAATAATTTAAAATTAACCAACAAAACGAACATTTATTGATTCTTGAAATGATGGATTCCTTTTTGCCTTTCACTACTGATGGTTTTCATCATATTCTTATTTGTTTTGGACCGTCAAATTTATATGATTTGCTATCTTCCATTAATATAAGTAGAATTGTTGAATCTCAATTAATAAAGATGAATTACCTAAAATGCCCTAATTCAAACATTTTTTGTAAATGTGCCTTTTTTGTAGGGTTTACCAATTATACCATTGGGTCTATTGTTATGATATTTTTGAAAAAAATGCTTGAATGAGAAAATTTTTTAAAAATCAATTATGCAAAATGCCCTAATTAAATACATTTTCCCAAATTTTTCATAAAGTGTGAGGGTATACCACTTCTAATGTTGGATATAGTGTTAGGGCATTTTTGCAAAAAATGCATGATTAGAGCATTTTTGCAAAAAATGCTTGAATGAGGGCATTTTTGTAAATCCCCCATTAATAAATTGATTTTTTGTTTCAATCAAACCAATTTACAAATTGAACTAAGTTATCATTAGAAATATTCGATTTGAAATTTAAATTTACTTTAAGAAAATAAGAACTTAACTTTCTATTAAAAAAAAAAACTTTCTAATTTTTCTCTAAAAGTATCGATTAATGTTATTTTTTTTCTCTAGTATCAATTAATATTACGAGCGTTTGAGTTAAAATTAAAAAAAAAATTATAATTTTTCTTTAATAGTTATTGTTTAAACATGTGAAACATTCGTTTAGGGTTTTAAGGCCGATCCTGTATTTTAAGGGCGCGATTCTAAAAAAATTATAATATTAAATATACCCATAATTTTTTTTTTAACTTCGGTCCCGAAAATTTTAATAATTTTCAAGAACGAACTTGTGTTTAGGACAAAAGTTTATCAAAAAAATTTTCTAGTTATTTTAGATTTTATTCCAAAATATATAAGAGATATATTAAATAGAGATCTCTTTCTATTCTATAAATTGTAAGTCGAGCTAAAAAAAATTGAAATTTCTTTTCAAACTTCATTATATAAATATATTAAGAAAAAGAATGGGTCTACGTCTAATTTTATTTTATAATATCTTATCATCAAATTTATTTTCAAGTTATATTAAAATATATTCATTACAATATTATTAGTAATATATTAGGTTAGTTATTTGTTTTTATGTGAAAGTTCAAAAGAAAATAGAATACAAAAACTCAAATTTCTATGTTTTCTCATTATTTATTAAAACTGTAGTTTACATCATCTTTTATTCTTAATTTTATTTTTTAAAAATTTTTATTCAGTTTATTTTTGAACTTTATCCTCACAATATAATATATGAATGCATATTAATTGATTAATTCTATATAAGTCCTCGTAATACTTATTACTTTAGTTTGATAGTATTAAATTGAGTTTAACTTATTAGTTTTCCATTTACCCAAAAATATAATTATTAAATGTAAGTCCAAAATGCGAATTTATATTACATAGCGCTTAAATCATCATTGTCGTCCAAATATTCGCTTTTATCATCGGTCAAAACATGATTTTATAAATAAAAATAAAAATTTATTATTGTCTTTTGTTTATGCCTTATGGAGAAAATGAAAGGAAAATAAAAATAAAATAGTGTTACAAACTTCCACGTGTACGCACTTTCAAAGGCCCAAAATTAAGTAGATACTATTCTTAGAAAAATAAATACATAAAATAATTAACGTGCAAAACTTATCTATAATTTTTAATAAAATTAAAATCTACATAATTACATAAAACTTATCTATAACTTTTAGTAAAATACATAAATAAAAGAAAAATTTTAAAAAAATTATATATATATAGTAAAATTAAAATTTACTTAATATAATTTTATCTAAATATTTTAAAGTTCCTAGAAATTTTTTCACATAGCTTAAAGTTTAGTGGATTATAATTTTTAAACATATGTAATTATGTATGCATTATGAATACTATAATGGGCTTTATTATAGAATATTTGGGGTTACTAAGCAAAAACAGGATAATTTAATTGGGCCTTGGGGTTATTTGGGCTTTCTTTGTAGTCAAAATTTCATGTTTTGACTATTTTAAAATTTATGTTATTTTTTTTTCACCTTTAAAATTTATGTTATTAATTTTTAAAAGAAAATATGTCCATGGAAAATATTCCACAAAAATTTAAAATTTCATCAATTGTTTTGAAAAAAGGGCAATTCATCGATTTATTTCGAAAAAACAAATTGTGGATAATAGTCTACAAAATTTTATAGTCGATAATGTTTTTTGAAAAAGTACTATCACAAAAATTATATGCTCTTTTTGTTTTAAAAAAAAATGTAATCATAGACTATAATCCAATAAAAAATATATTCTAAATTTTTCTCTAAAAGATACGTACGAAAAATAGTACATAAATGTTTATATTTCATCAATTTGTTTCGAAAAAAACATAATCATCTACAATAGTCCACAAAATTTTGATATTTCATCAAAAAAATTTATGTAATATTGACATATTGTATTAAAAAACGTGATATGATATTTCGGACAATAGCTCACAAAATTATTTTATAAAAAAATTTATCCCTATAGTAAAGTGTTATAGTTTGGCTCACTAATTACATAAAAAAGGAATAGTTTTGTAATAGTTTTAGATTTTTTGAACATATGTGGGTCCAACAAAAATATCTTATAAATATAAAGGGAGGGAATACTATTTCTTTAGTTTTTAATTTTGGTGCATAAAATTAAATATAATTTTGTGTTTCTTCTTTGATAATTTTAAAAAAGAAAATAGTAAAAAAAACAGTGTTATATAATAAATATTTAATTATGATTGGTATTCACGATTACAAACATGGAACATGTGTATGCATGTGAAGACGACAACTTCTTTGTATATATATTTTTTAACTTTGCAAAAAAAATTAAGAAATACAAATCTCTGGTTTTTATAATTATAAAATTATAGAATTATTAAATTAAATAATTATATAAAAGCAACTCTTATATCCAATGACCTTTCGAATTAGTAAGGAGACTCTATACTTTGATAAACCATTCACTTCTTATATGGCCACTGCTTTCTTTTGGCATATCCACTTGCCTCCTACATTTTAAATATTTATTTTTAAAGTCATTCTTTTATTAATTAATATATTATCATACATGTAGGTCCTTTTTTATTTTAAATAATAATTGTAAATAGCATCACTTAAAAAGCAAGTTTCTGAAAATAGAATTTGAAAGTTACTCTTCCTTTTGTTAGTTTTTAATTGAGTGATTAAATTACAAAAAAACAATTCATTAGAATTGGAAATAATAAAATTAACACATAACGTTTTCACAAAAAAAAGGTTAAATTTTACAAAAAAAAATTGAAAATTGAATATTATATATATATAATTACTAACATGACAAAATAATTGATTGATTTCCATTAATAGTAGCATGATTTATCTAGTGTAAAAAATGCCCCCACATAAGATTGAGCACTTTATAATATAAATAAAATTTTAACCACTTAATTCATATATATATATATATATATTGTTTTTGTTTTATTTAAAAATATTTGATCAGTTAAAATTTATATTTTTTCTCAGGTTATAACGACATTTTTTGAATAATATTATCAAATAAAATTATTCATTCTTGAATAATATTAAAACATGGACCAATTTCACTGAAACAACAAAAAATCATATATTTTTTTTAGAAAAAAAACAAAAATATAATATAGATGGAACTCTAATTACATATATTAATATTATTAATTATATTAATAAATAAACAAAAAGCACATATCTGAGTGTTTGTACATATCATTGTCCACTTTTGTGTCTCTTTTCTCTTATCAAAAACTCTCTTTTTGTGTTTTCTTTAATTTCAAAGCAATTAATGGCTTCTCTTCCGGTGAAGCCTATATTTTCCGGTCATTTTATTCGCCGGAATCCCATTATTCCGGCGGTTTATCCAGCCATGGTAACCACAAGCTCAAGCCGTCATATTTTTATTAATGAATCTATGAGA
>KE152308.1:249633-259654 GCA_000411095.1 Aethionema arabicum | reverse complement strand
TTTTGATGACGGCGGTGGCTTCGGCTGAAGATTTACCGGAGATTTCTTGGGATTCTTGGAAGCCTGATAAGTCCACGGTGGCTCCGTCGTTGAGTGACGTCATTTGGCCGGCTGCTGGTTAGTAATTTAATTTAATTATATTTGTTGGACCGACGAAAATTAATTATTTATTATATGATCTATCTGAAATAAGTTAAAAAAAATACAAATTTAGAATAATGATAAAAACTATTATTATCGTATGATTAAAACTTACCAATTTATTTTTGAATTAGTTAAATCAATTGAATCTATTAAAAGTATGTTTTAAATGAGATCTCTATGTTTACATGTATTAACCAAACAAATTTTAATTCTAAAGAAAATATATTTCTTTCTTAAAAACTAAATTAATTGTTATTATATGCTCGATTTGAATCAAAATAACTACGAATTTAAATATATCTAGTTAAATAATAAATACAATGACTGAAAAAAAGTTGGATATAATTTACTATTTTATTGTGTTAAATCAAAAATTCAATTTGTATGCAAATGTGTTATGAATTATATATAAGTACTACATATATATATAGTACTCATATGAACCATCTAAAACATACTTTCAAAATATTGTTTTACAGAAAATGATATAATAAAATAATCTAAATTAGAAATATTATATATATATATATATATATATATATTTGGTTAGAAATTAGATAATCAACATATAAACCCATATACAAAATGAGAAGATAAAATGTATATCAAATATTATTTTTTTTCTTATCAATGTTTTATAATTTCCATAGAGTAATATAATCATCTTCTTGTAAAATTNTAAACATGCATGCGACACATAATCTTTATATAGTTTACATAATATATATATATATACACATATATATATATATAATAAATGAATGAATTTGTTAATTTTATGATTTTTTTTAATAAAAAAGGAGCGTTTGCGGCAATGGCAATAGTGGGAAGAATAGATCAAATGTTAAATCCAAAAGGGATTTCAATGTCAGTTGCACCACTTGGTGCTGTTTGTGCAATTCTCTTCACTACTCCAGCCGCTCCTGCCGCTAGGGTAATTTTTGCGATCAAAACGCTAAACGCTACAAAACGCAAATTAAATTCAAATTGGTGATAGATATATGTTTTTTTTTGGGTATTTTATTTTCAGAAATACAATATGTTCATGGCTCAAATAGGTTGTGCAGCCATTGGAGTTTTAGCGTTTTCGATCTTCGGACCGGGTTGGCTAGCTCGTAGCGCTTCTCTCGCTGCGTCCATCGCCTTCATGGTCATCGTCGGAGCTAACCACCCTCCCGGTAATTAAATTATATTTCTCGTAATAAAATTTAAATTTTGAGAAATTTTAAGAATTATACACAAATATAAGTAGTATTTTATAAAAATACATTTTTTTGAATATATTTTTTAAATTCACATTTTTATTTAAATGAAGTAACAAAATTATCCATATTTTTTTTTACTAACTAGGGTTTAAGATTAAAATTTAGAGCACATAGTTTAGTTTGTAGATATTGGTTTAACAAACTAAAGGTATATTTTTTAGTCATTGAGATATTTGTGTGTTTTTTAAAACATGATGACAAAATTGTGCATTTTTAAAAAATCTTCGTTTATTTTTAAAATTTCTTCTTAAATTTTGAAGTTTGGACTCCCCAAAATTTACATTTACTATCTTCTAATAAAATAGTTTCATTAGGTGTTTTAGAGACATAAATTAACAGAATATAAACAATATGAAAAGTAGATTTCAAAACTCTTAATATATTTAAAATAACTACGCTAAATATCAATATCTGAATTAAAAAAGAAATCGAGACTTTATGATTCTGTCTAATGTATAAAACAATTAAAAAAAAGAATTAGATTTTGTTTTCATTGAATGCTTTGTAAATATTAATAAAAAAATAAATGTTATTAACAAAAAACAGCGGCCAGTTTACCTCTACTATTCATAGACGGCGTGAAGTTTCAAAAGTTAAGCATTTGGTACACTTTGTTCCCAGGCGCAGCTGCTTGTCTCATCCTCTGCTTCCNTTGTCTCATCCTCTGCTTCCTCGTAAGCCTATCACTCTTTTTATTTATTTATTTTTATATATAATATCTAATTTTATAATATTTTTAAAAATATCTACAAGATTTTTTAATCTTTTATTTAAACATTTATTTTTTGGTGAATTTTATTTTATTTTCTTGCAGCAAGAGATCGTGAGCTACCTGAAGGAACGCTATAAGTTTTGACAAATGGGAAAGCGACACGTGTATGTATATATACACGCACATATATTGATGGAGTGGAGAAGAGTCTTGTGAGGATTTTTGGTTCATTTGTAGACAATTTACCGTAGATATATACATTGAATATATATACACACAAATATATTTTTTTACATTTTTTATTTCTTAAAGAATCTAAATATTAGTAGAAATAATGCATTTTTTATCATCATAACATTGTTACTATTTTATATTAGTTGCCAATTTTTTTTTGTGAATTTACCAAGTTTTGTTTTTGTATATTTGTTTTTTTGTGTAATATAATTTCGAATCGCCCTACGACCATTTTCATTTTCTTGTAAAACATTAAGAAATTATAGATCCAATAATAAACCATAAAAAGCTATTTTTTTTTATTTGAATTGCATAATTACTTCAAATTTTATTTTGACGACATCAGCATAAATTATTATTAATTTCTTAAAACTTTTTCTTAAATTCTTTTTTACACCTGCTTTTTTTTTTTGCCAACTTTTACACCTGCTTAATACAATAACGTAGACTCTATATTAATTATTTAATTTTTCAAAAACTAATAATAATAAAATTTTAACACAAAAAAAAATATATTAGACATTTAATATATATCTATTAATGTTACTCTCAAGACACATGAGCAAATTGAGCATGAATAAGACTTCATTTTTATCAAATGTAGACCCTCAAGATTGTTAATTCTTCAACTTTTAACCCCAATTTATTTACATTCTAAAGACTGGTCCAATCTGAAAACTTTTCAAAAGGGTTTTGGGTAGTAAGTAGTAACCAGTAAGCCACAAAGACATGAATCAGTCAAAGAGTTAGTATTGACAATATCTCCCTCACCTCTTCTCATCTCTCATCTTCGAACCGGCGATAACTGCCCCGAGACAGGACGATTCGCTTCACCGTGTTCTGCAGCCTCCAGAGCCGTGTCTGCAGCCTCCAGAGCCGTGTCTGCAGCCTCAGTCTCTGGACCAGCGTGAACCGGGCGAAGAAGACCTTGAAGTCTAAGTAAGTAGCTATCACTTGGAGAAGATTGAGTTCTTATGTTCCTAGACTCTACTGCTTCACTACTACCTGGTGAAAGTTCTACTGTGGCTGTGGCTGCTGAACTCTGGAGATTGGATAATGCACTGAGATCAAGATCTGGGAAAACTGAGGAGCGACATCGTGGACATTTTACGTTTAATCGTAGCCATTGATCTATACAATCAACATGGAAATTGTGTGCACAAGGTAATCCCCTGACCTGTATAAATCAGACGATTTTCGGTTCATTTAAGGGAATTGAAGCAAAGCTTATGGTTTTAATCTCTAGCGAAAATGGTATTTCAGACCCTGAACTATATCTCGGTTTGGTGAAGTTTAGGTTTTCTAAACCCTAAACTTTGATAATCGGGTTTTTTAATCATATACCTTAATAACAAGGTTTTTTAAACCGAAATTTCAAATTTAAACTTGAAATTATAGTATAATTAATCAAAACTTAGATTATAATTTTTGGTTAAAATTTTAAATTATGGTTTAATTTTGATTTAAAAAATCTGGGAGGGGTTTAAAAATCTCAGTTATCAAAGTTTAGGGTTTAAAAACCGATTTTGATAGTTGAGAGTTTTTTTCACCAAATTGGAATAGTTCAGGATCTAAAATACCATGTTCCCTAATCTCTATTTGCAGCAATGGCTAAAATGGTGAGATAATGGTGTTTTAGTACCTCATGTCCAACGTGAAACTCTTCTAAGCAGATTAAACATTCACTGCAATCGTCTGGGACAGCTTTTAATCTGAACTTTGGAAGTTCTTGAATCAGAGCTTCCACAGCTTCTCTCTGTTTTTCAGAGAATCAAAAGCATTTTCGATGTTTTAGTCCAGAAGATATGGAACAAGTTACTAGATGACTTGTACTTGCCTGAGCTGGAGTTAAGTAAAGTCCAGGATGGTATGCAGCATCTTGACCTATACCTCGCATTTCTTGTCCCGCAGCTTCAAATGCCCAGTCAGGTACCCGAATCATGTCAACTAAAATCTAGATACAAGAAAACCAGCATTGATCAAATGCTCAGAAGTGAGAACAAACACCAATTACAAGTTACCAAATAGAGACAAACCAAAACTACGAGAATTGCATCTACTTTGAATTGGGATCTTGGAACTTACCCCAAACTCTGATGTTGGAATTCCCTGCTGAGCACGCAGTAAATGCGCAATTCTTCGTGTCCACCACTGCGAAGTATACTCATGTAAGCAGGGAATATGCTTGCTTTTAGATAAACAAAAAATTTGATAAATTTTTACCTTTCCTATACAGATGCAAGCAATGCAGATAAGCCCACAGTAGCTGAATAGCAACCAAATGAGAAACCCCCATTTTTGGCCTTCTTCTGGTAACTAATCGCAAAAGGAAACATAGTAACTTAGTAATAGGATTCCTAATAAGAACAAATCCTATGAGATGATTGTACAAACTGCTTACACAGCTTCTCGCCCTTGTAAACCATAGTGTACCAATTACAGTCCAGGCCCAAAGAAATGGATACAGCAGCAGAGATAGTACAGACAAGACCACTACTCTCCCACAAAACCCAGCGTTTCGCTGCTGGCTTCCAAAGTCCCTAAGAAAAGTTACAAAAGTACACACCAAAACATTCAAATTTGAAATAATCTACCTAATTAACTCATCAAAATTCACTACCTAGTAAGATAGAGAAACATATAACTAGCTACTTCTGAGATCAATCTTGCTACTCTAAAGATAAACCAAAGTAGACTAAGGAGCCTACTCAACCGAATTTCCAAGAAAAGTAGCATATCTAAGGAATACAGATTAGCCACGAACAGATTACGTAACACTAGGGGTTTTAGAGGGAACTTACAAGCCAAGTCCAGCAGCAAGACCATTGTCAACGAACATGAATACACGGAAGATAAACACAGTAGAGTAATCAACCTGAAGTAACCAACAAACTCTCAAGATTCTAAGGAAAGAAGAACACGAACAAAAAGAACTGAAATCCAATAAAGAAACAAATCTAAGTGATTCACTTACCACTATCCATATATGCAATGGGTATTCACAGAGATGATATCTTCGCCAATTGATAGCTACAATGATTCTTACGAACGCCAAAGAAAAACTCATTAAGGAAACAAAAGCAAGAAATCTCTCTAAATCAGTACAAAACCTTTCCAAGATTTTCATAGAATTGAATCTTTGATAGAACAATCAAAGAACAAGAAAAGTGAAAGTTACTCCTTGCCTAACCCTAAATCCTAATACGAAAACTCTTATCTCGATTTCCGATAGACAAATGATGGAATCATCTTCAGAATTGAGGAACTTTAACTCAAATCGAAACAAGAAATAATGTGTTAACTAAAATTCGGAGAATCGAACGAGCAAGAGATGTATAAAGGATACACACTAGTTGCAAGCATCGACAAAAAGAACCCATCATACCTGCAAAATCACAAAATCAGATACCCTAAATCTGAGAAATTAAAACTTAAAGAAACAAATACGAAATGAAAAACCAAAAAATCGATGATCAAAAAATCACAATCCGTATCTCATTTAAGATTGAAGAGAGCTAACCACTTGAAATCAACACCTCTCATCGCCATGAGAGAGTTGATAAAATCGATGAAACAGATAGAAAAAAAAAACCCTAAGAAAAAGCTTTGAAGAAATCACAAACGGAAACTTTATCTCGATTCCCAAAACAGAACTTCGAATCTCCTACAAGCTGATGCAAGCTCTGACGGATTCGGCGAATCAAGAGTGTGAGAGAGATTTGGAGCGAAGAAGAAATCAAGAGAAAACAGAAACCTCTAGATCAGAAAGAAGGTCCTACGAGAGAAATATCGAGTGAAGAAGAAATGAAGAGGAAACAGAAACCTCTGGCTGATTAAGAAGGTCATACGAGAGAGAGATTTGGAGCGAAGAAGAAATCAACGAGAAACAAAAACTTCTGAACCAAAAAGAGGGTCTAAGGTCTTGCCATTTAAATAATAACTCTAAATTTTTAATTTTTTAATTCAGATATTAAGGTATTTTAATATGTAAGAAAAAATTATAACTATCAAACATAAAATTTTAAATATTGAATTTAAATAACATAATGTTGTTAACTCTAATTTTTAATAACCAAATTTTTTATAAATCAATAAAATTTTAAACAAAAAATAAACTCAAATTGTTAGTTAATTAGACTATAGTCTCAAATTTACTTTTTCTGTTTCGATTTAAAAATTAGAATTATACAAAATTAGAGAAAGAAAAACTAAATTTTTTGGTTTAATTAGACTATAATTTCAAATTAAATTTTTCAGTCTTGATTTAAAAATTAGAATTATAAAAAATTAAAGAAAAAAAACTCAATTATCAAAATTTAAAAATTCTTTATACCAAATAAAAACATTTTATAATTTAAAACACCTGATTCTTTTAATTAATTTAAAGAACTATTTTATAACTTAAAAAATAAACAACAGTTACAACAACTTGACCAACAATTACACACTTTATTACAAATTTTATAAAAAACATCAATTGTTTCTTATTGATTTTAAGCCCTCTTATTTCACAATTTATTAAAAAAAACACCCCGGATAATTAAACATGAAATATCATATCCAACTAGGGTTAACAAGAGGAGTAACAACTGCCTTAACCTGCAAGTAATTATTAAGACTATAGATTCCTTTTTCTCTACCATTTCCACTCATCTTATATCCACCAAATGGTATTGCTGCATCAAACACATCAAAGCAGTTCACCCAAACCGTACCCACTTTCAACGCCCGACTCACCCGGTTCGCCGTGTCTATATTCCTCGTAAATACCCCGGCCGCTAGCCCGTACCGCGAGTTATTCGCTCTCCGAATTACGTCATCTGTATCGCTACACACCAAAAAAATCAAAAAATCACCCATCACAATCTCATATTACAATATTGATACAAATTAAACCGGTCATGAAAAGTTAAGATGAGATGAGTACTCTAAAAGTCAAAACTTTCTTAGCTTGAGATCAGAACCGGTTTTCTAATACCGAGTAACATAATCTATTTTTTTTTATTTTTGAATCTAGTTTGGGTTAGAGAACCGGTTTTGCCTATGAAACATAAGCATTTCTATGTCATGTATCCTACTCGGACTTAGGACCAGGTTGCCAATCTTAAAGACAGAAAAAAAAAATCGATGTGTAATGACCCCAACGATTTTGTGTGATAACCTCTAAACATTTTTTTTTAATTTATAAATCCCAACGTTTCGTTTATTGGTGAAATAGCCCTTCCGTTACTGATCCGTGATGGAACCGTTATGGAAACATTATTCACTTGTTTAATGAAACGAAACATTGGAGTTTTATGAATTTTTAAAAAAAAGTTTGGGGGTTATCACACAAATCGGCATATGTTAGAAGTCATTTCACAGCAATCCAAAAAAAAAATTAATTACCAAAATGGTTTTTAAAGCGTGAAATTTGATAACTAAATTTTTTATACTTTTTTCCCCCCAAATTTTTTATATTCTAAACCTTAAAATCTAGATTTTTTATAACAAAACTAAATCATAAACAAAAAAATTAAACTATAGTCTTAAAATTAAACCCAAAAATATAATCTAAATTTGAGTAAATTAGAATGTAATTTCAAATTTAAATTTGAAATTTCGATTTGAAAAACTTGAACATAGAACCTAAACCGGTTCTACTTATCTAAAAAACAAAATCTATTACCAAATCACAAGCCTAAGAGTTCTCTAATTTGGACTCATGATCAGTTAAATCTTGTCTATTTCTTAAATTATAGATACCTGAACTTCAAAATCGATTGAACCGGACCAAAAATCTCATCTTGTGCAATCAACATATCATCCTGTTTTATATTTTTTCACCAAATTAAATCACAATTAACAACACAAACAAAAACATAACATATAAAAATCTTCAAAAAACTAAAAAAAAGAAGTTGTAATCTAACCTTAACATTAGAGAAAACAGTAGGTTGAATAAAGTAACCTTTATTCCCAATTTGATCACCACCACATTCAAGAGTTGCATTGCTTTCAATACCTGATCTTATATACCTCATTACCTTCTCAAATTGCTTCAAATCGATCTTTACACAACGAAAAACACTCGAATTAATCATCAAAACTAATCAAACCAAAGAGATGATGTATATATAAGTGTCATCAATGTTGCTTTTTATTTACCTGAGGACCTTGTTCAATGCCTTTCTTGAAAGGATCTCCAACTACTCGTTTTAAAGCCCGGGCTTTCGCTTTTTCGACAAACTCGTCGTGTACTTTCTCATGAACATATGTCCGGGACCCGGCGCAGCAACATTGCCCCTATTAAACATATTCATTACTGTTAAAAAATTGAATATTGAAAAAAACGTCTACTTTATTTTTTATGCTAAAAAGGTTTACAGTTTTGTTGTTTAGCCGAAGCCCCCACAGATTTGAATTTGCCAAAAACAGCCCCAAACTTAAACGAGACCCAAAAAACCGAAAAAATGACTCAAAAAATCGAAAAATAAAAATAAAATATCCAAAAAAAAAGAAATTACAGTTATTTTCGGGTATCCAATGGATCTCAGTTCGGGTCCGGATACTATCCGATATCCATGGATTCCGAATTTAAGATCCAATAGGTACTTTTCAATGAAACCGGAACTGAAACCAAACCTTTTTTCGGTTCGGTTCGATTTGGTTTTTTGTTTCCGTTTTTTTTGCCCAGCCCTAATGTTAACCTTTACCAAAATTCAGTCTCGTTTAATTCATTAAACTAACAAAAGGTTCTACATGCTAAAAAATTAAATAGATTTTTTTTGTTCATTCAAATTTTGTGGGAATATTGGCTAAAAGACAACTATAGGGGATTTTTTGCCAAAAATAAAATTGAGGGCTTTTTTGCCACTTCAAAACTGTGTTTTTTGGGAACAACAAAACTGTAGAGTTTTTTTTTTGGGTCAAAATCTCAAATTTAAACGACAGTATCTTAAAAAAAACATATATATCATGCAATAGTTACTTCACATTGTTTATAAAACTTATGAAACTAAGTTAAACTTATATTCATCAAACCTGGTTAAAGAAGAGAGCAAAGTGAGCAAGTTCCACAGCTTTATCGATATTAGCATCTTCAAATACAATAAATGGCGATTTCCCTCCAAGTTCCAAAGTTACAGGCTTTAGATTACTCTTAGCAGATAGTTCAAGAACAGTCTTGCCTGTATCTGTCGAGCCTGTGAAAGCGAGCTGCGCAAAGAAAGACAATGTAAAACAAAAGTTAACCATCTAAAAAAGATTAGTAAAGAGATACAACAAATCTATACCTTGTCTACATCCATGTGGCTTGCAAGCGAAGCACCCGCTGTTGAACCGTACCCTGAAACTATGTTTAGAACACCGGGAGGAAGACCGGCCTATCGAAAAAAAGTTGAGAAATGTTTAGAAGACAAAAATGAGGGTAAATGTCAAAGAAAACTTTAAAACTAAGGTATTGTGAAGTGTAAATTAAACGCTGATGTTTAAAATCTCTTAAATAAGACCCTCAGGTTTCAAATATATGCACAAAAAAGTTGAGAAATGTTTAGAAGACAAAAATGAGGGTAAATGTCAAAGAAAACTTTAAAACTAAGGTATTGTGAAGTGTAAATTAAACGCTGATGTTTAAAATCTCTTAAATAAGACCCTCAGGTTTCAAATATATGCACAAAAAAGTTGA
>KE152308.1:227493-249583 GCA_000411095.1 Aethionema arabicum | reverse complement strand
AAAAAAGTTGAGAAATGTTTAGAAGACAAAAATGAGGGTAAATGTCAAAGAAAACTTTAAAACTAAGGTATTGTGAAGTGTAAATTAAACGCTGATGTTTAAAATCTCTTAAATAAGACCCTCAGGTTTCAAATATATGCACAAAAAAGTTGAGAAATGTTTAGAAGACAAAAATGAGGGTAAATGTCAAAGAAAACTTTAAAACTAAGGTATTGTGAAGTGTAAATTAAACGCTGATGTTTAAAATCTCTTAAATAAGACCCTCAGGTTTCAAATATATGCACAAAAAAGTTGAGAAATGTTTAGAAGACAAAAATGAGGGTAAATGTCAAAGAAAACTTTAAAACTAAGGTATTATGAAGTGTAAATTAAACCCTGATGTTTAAAATCTCTTAAATAAAACCCTCAAGTTTCAAATATATGCATATTAAACCTGCTAAATTATAAACGAGTTTCAAAACACAACAAACCTTCAAATTCACTCAATAACCCACCCGAAACACATAATTCTCAAAATCTTTTACACTTCCATTTTGATTGTTTTTATAATTGAAGGTTATCAAATTAAAATTTTGAAAGTTTTTTTGTGTTTTAAAAATCGTTTATAATTTTAACGACATGGTTTAATTTGCACATAAATGAAACAAAAAAAAGGTTTTATTTGAGAAATTTTAAAACCTTCGGATTTAATATGTAAAATGTGAAACCTTGAGATCTATTTTTGCATTTGTCTAGACAAAAAAGGTAACCACTTGAACCTTCTTTTAACCGAAAAACTTACTTCTTGTAAGAGCTTGCCAGCGTAAAGAGCGGTTAAAGGCGTTTGTTCGGCGGTTTTAAGGACAATGGTGTTACCACAAGCAAGAGCAGGACCAACTTTCCAAGCAAACATTAAAAGAGGAAAGTTCCATGGAATGATTTGTCCCGCTACACCTATCGGTTCATGTAACGTTTGAACATGATAGTTCCCATCCGCAGGTACGGTTAATCCATGAATCTTATCAGCCCAACCTATACATTAAACACAAAAAAACTCAAGAAATGTTCAAAAAAGATGTAATGAGATCTCACAAAAATAGATTGAAGTTGTTTTGAAACCAGCATAGTAGCGAAACAATCTCGCAAACATCGGGATTTCGGCTGTTTTCGCTTGTTCATATGGTTTCCCATTGTCCCATGTCTCTAGAGATGCAAGTTCTTCGCTATGTTTCTCGATTAAATCGGCGAATTTCAGCATTATTCTTGATCTTTCCTGAAATTGAAACCATAATGAAATGAGATTATAACGAAAAATTAGATTCAAGAACACAATATAAGAAGAGGTTATATACATAAGCAGTCATTTTAGGCCAAGGTCCTTCATCAAAAGCTTTTCTTGCAGCTTTTACAGCTCGGTTTATGTCTTCGGCATCACCTTCGGCTACATGCGCAATGACTTCGCCTGTTCGGGGATCAAGAGTTGGAAATGTCTTACCTAAATCAACAATTTTAGAAAATTGAACTAATTAGTATTCATGAAAATTGGAATCTCAAGACTCAAATCACAGCAAACTCTTAAGAACAAGTAACCTAAAACCAAGTAACCAATCAAGACAAGATTTGATTTTTTTAACCCAATTCGGAAAATTTCTCAATAGTTACAGATTTTAAGAACAATTAACTTAAAGCTAAAATCTCAAGTAACCCATCAAGACAAAATTTGATGTTCTTTTAACCCAATTCTCAACATTTCTAAATAATTCAAGATTCTAAGAATAACTAACTTAAAGTCAAAATCTTAAGTAACCCATCAAGACAAAAACCACAAAAAAAAAGTAGAAGATTGATCTTTTTACCCATTTCTATGAGAAATAATACTTCAATGGAAGCAAAAAGTTATGAAATTTCAAGACTCTTAAGAACAATTAACCAAAAACCCAAAATCATAAGCAACAAATTAAGCCATAAAAAATTGATCTTTTTACCCAATTCCTTAAATTTCGGAAATTTCAAGACTCAAAACACAACTAATCCTATAAACAATCAACCTAAGATCAAAATCAGAAGTAACCCATCAAGACAAAATTTGACCTTTTTACTCAATCCCCAAATTTCAGAAAATTTCAAGACTTAAAACACAACGATTTTAATGAAACAGTTAACCTAAACCCACAATCACAAGTAACCCATCCAGACAAAAAACTGATTTTTTTACCCAATTCTCTGTAAATAACACTTCACTGGAACCATAAATTTTCTAAATTTCAAGACTCTTAAGAACAATAAACCAAAAAACCCAAATCATAAGTAACCAATTAAAACATAAAATTTGATAATTTTTACCCAATTCTCTACAAATAGCTAAAAAAAACTCAAACTTTATAATCACCAGAAGCAGAGTCTACGAAGTTTCCATCAATGAGAAGCTGTGTATAAGAAACTTGAATCGATGGACTTATAATCTCTTCAGCTGCAGAAGAAGTACTAAATCTCTTCAAAACCCTTCCATTACAACAATTTCTCCCTGAAAAAATCATCAACAAAACCCAAAATCAACACTCTTGTTGTTTAATTTCTGTAAAATTAGGGTTTTTTGTGGGTACCTTGAGATCGAATCAGAGAAAGAGAAGAAGATGAAGCTAAAAGAGACTTAGATAACAGTGAAGACAGTCTACGAGCAGCCATGGATGCAAAAACCAAGAACTTCAAGGTTATCTTTTGTTTTCTATGTAATTTGGGGGTTTAAATAGCTGAGATTCATAAGATGAAATCCAACGGTCAAGATTTGTTGTTTATCATATCTCTTTGATTTCTCTCTCATACAGATGTCACTCTACATTGTGAGTCTTTTCGTGTGTGTTGTTGTGATTTAAATGGTAACGTTTACAATAAATGAACAAGACAAAGAAGCATTAATTATTTACCAATTTTTCAAAAAATAAAATATTTATATATATGAATTTTTTTTATAAATAAAATAATAGGACATAGAGATATCCTTAAATTTTGCTTTTTGTATAGTTGATCCAATCCCAATATATTCTTTATTTGTTTTTCTATTATTTTTGGTAAAATCGATTATTGAATATATATATATACATACTGTATATATATCATGATATATTTTATTATACTTTATTAATATCTACCGGTTGCTTTAAGTAGATTTGATTTTGGGGAGGAAAAAAAATAGATTTGATTTAAATCCCTTAATCAATCACAATTAGTAACTAATAAATATAAATACATATATGTAAGTTTTATGAAAACATTTAAGTAGGAAAAAAAACATTTAAGAAAGTTGGTGTATATATATATGTTTAAATTAACTTTTCTTCAAAATCGATGTTTTACATATTCGGATAAATTTTATACGTATTTTAAAAATTTATAATCATGTTATAATAATTCATAATAATTACAAAAATTGAACGTGAAATTTTACGCTTTTAATTATATCTAAAAATAAAATTAATAGATAAATGTAAATATGTAATAATTGTAGAGTATGGTGTAAAGTCGTTTTCTAAGTGGTAGTTGACGAGTTGTATCATATCTTTGGTGTGTGATTTTTACTAAAATTTTCCACCACTAAAAAACTATTCTGATTTTGATTTATTTAAATATAATTTTTTTTAGTAATTACCTAAAATACCCTAATTCAAGTATTTTTTGCAAATTTGTCCTTTTGTAGGGTTTACCAATTATACCCTTGAGTCTATTGTTATGATATCTTTGCAAAAAATGCTTGAATGAAGAAATTTTCTAAATATCAATTATGCAAAATGCCCTAATTGAATACATTTTTCCAAATTTTTCATAAAGTGTGAGGGTATACCACTTATAATGTTGGGTATAATGTTAGGACATTTTTGCAAAAAATGCATGATTAAGACATTTTTGCAAAAAAAGCTTGAATGAGGGTATTTTTGCAATCCCCTTTTTTTTCTTCTATTATTGATATGATTAAAGAGGTTTTTTTGGTAATATTTTCTTGCCGTGATACATCTTCTAACAATACCAATTAAGAAAGTGGTTTACAATTAAGAAAGTGATACATCTTAGTTTACAACAAGATTGACTAAATACAATATATGTAATTAAAACACTATATATAAATTAATAGATTTTAAAAAAATTATGATTTCTAATATATTATTTTTTCGTTCATTTTCAATAAATTTCCGACCAATTAACAAATTTACAAAATTAATCGAAACGTTTCTAAATATTTTATGATTAAGTTCATTACTCAAATATATTTTAATGCTTTTTTGCCTAATCGTCGAAAATTTTTTTATCACTGAAATGAACTTAACAAATATATAGGTCCAAAATTTGTTTAACCATAATTTTTATGAACTCATATTAATTAATCAAATTTAAGGATATATAATGTGGTTGCAAAAATACACTAATTTACATGTTTTTTTTTTCAAATATACATCATTTTGCATACTAATTTACCAAATTATCTTTAGAATCTAGTCATTAGTTACTAAAATTAATCATTAAACTCTAAATATATTCAATAAACCCCCTAAAATCACAAAATGTGTATTTTTAAAAAATCATAAAAATGTTTTTGTTTTCTAAACAATACATAAAAATGTGTATTTTTACAAAACATACATCAAACTTTCGTATTTTAAAAATTTCTTATTGTCTTAAAACCCTAATTTATACTGTCTTGAAACCCTAATTTCCATTGTCACAAACAAAAACAAAATCAAAAGAAACCTGGATCTTCAGGTTTAAACATCTTAGGCATTTTCAAACTTGGATCATCAGGATCTATCCTTGTAGATCCTCTTTGATTATTCCCCAACACACCTCTTCTTGTATTTGCTGCAAATTTCGAAGCTAAAATCGTTGCACTCAAATTCTGATTGTTATTATTATTGTTATTGTTATAATCTCTTTTATCGTCGCCTCGACGACTACTTTCCGGCAAATTTCCGGCCAACATCGGCTGCGAAATCTCTTCGAAATCGTCGTCATAATAGTAACCTTCTTCTTCTTCTAGTTTTGCTAACTCCATTGCTAACTTCCTCTTTATATACCGTCTCCATGCTGCTTGTATAAAACAAGTTCCCCAAGCTCTCCATTGATGTGAATAATACCTAAATCAAACCTCAACATAAGATTAAACTATATAAAAAAATCGAACATTTCTTGTAACCTAAAAATCATCAACGGGCCTGTTCGTTTGCACGTTGTTGGAGTCAGCGATGAGCGATAGCGACGAGTTGTGAAATGTTGTGCCTTTACCTGTCGCTGGTTTTATGACATGTTTTGGCGACGAACGAATTAAAATTTAAATCGCTGAAAATTTTACCGTTTAATTTTTAACTGTCAAGAATTGTCGTCGACACTTATCGTCGAATCAACAATAGATAAATGAACATGTTCAACGACAAGTTTCAGTAATAGGTCTCAATAACATGTTTTAGCGACGAACGATTTAAAATTCAAATCGCTGAATATTTTACCGTTTTAATTTTTAATCGTCAAGAATTGTCACCAATACTTATCGCCAAAACTTGTCGCCGAACCAACAACAGATAAATAAACATCTTCAACGACGAGTTTCACCAATAGGTCTTGCTAACAAAACAAACATAAATTTTCGCCGCTATCCCTCGTCGCCATCTCCAAGACGCACAAACAAACATACCTAGCTTGTAACGCAAGAAACATATATATTTTTTGTACAAACCTAAAAGCATGTTGAAGTTTCTTGCTATGTAACCGTCTAAATTGATTAGCAACAAACTTCAAATCTTCAGCTCTTAAAGCAAAAGCTTCAACTTCAGAAAGAGTTTTTACTGATCTTGTTGATAATGGTAAATTAAGATTAGGGTTTGGCATTAAAGCCCAAGTTAAAAGTTCTTCACCACAAAAATCTCCAGCTCTAAGTGTAATGGAGTTGAAGAAACCTGATCTTCCACCATCTGTTGTTGAACTATCCATTTGACCTCTGATTATGAATAACATTTCGTTTACTGGATCGCCTTCACGAATTACATGTGTGTCTTTTGTGTTTAGTGATGGAACTAAACGTTCGCAGATTGCATCTAAGAGTTGATCATCCATTTGTGCAAAAAATGGAACCTGAGAAAGTGTATTTTCTCTTTAAAATGTGTATTTTTGCAAATTTCCTTATAAAAAGTTCATTTTTCCCTTAAAAAAGTGTATTTTTGCAAAATCCCTTTAAAAGTGTATTTTTGCAAATTTTCCTATAAAAAGTTCATTTTCCCTTAAAAAGTGCAGCTTTGCAAATTCTCCTTAAAAAGTATATTTTTGCAAATTTTCTTTAAAAGTGTAATTTTGTAAATTCCCCTCATAAAGTGTGCTTTTTGCAAATTCCCCTTGAAAGGTATATTTTTGCAAATTCTCGTAAAGTGCATTTTCCCCTTAAGAAGTGTATTTTTGCAAATTCTCTTTAAAAGTGTAATTTGTAAATTCTCCTCAAAAAGTGTGTTTTTTGCAAATTCCCCCTAAAACTGTGTATTTTTGCAAATTCCACTGAAAAAGTGTAAAAACTTAAAAGTGTATTTTGCAAATTCCCCTTAAAAATTATATTTTTGCAAATTTGAAAGTGCATTTTCCCCTTAAAAGTGTATTTTTACAAATTCCCCTTAAAACTAAATTTTTGCAAATTCCCCTTTTAAAGTATATTTTTGCAAATTCCCCTTTTAAAGTATATTTTTGCAAATTCCCTTTAAAAAGTATATTTTTGCAATTAAGTGTATTTTTCCCTTAGAAAGTGTATTTTTGCAAATTTCCCTTAAAAATGTATTTTTACAAATTCCCTTTAAAAATGCATTTCCCCCTTAAAAAAGCGTATTTTTGCAAATTCTCCAAAAATCAAAAGAGAAAAAAATGCTAAAAAAGTAAAAATTTGAAGGAACTTACACGACGAACTAGGGCAAGACAAAGATGCCGTTGAATTTGCCGGCGAAGATCTAACGGCAAAGCACGGAGGATAGCTTCCTCGTCGACGCCGCGAGTGGTTAACCATTTGTATTGAACAAAACGTCGAACACGTTCTTGTAACTCAACTGGTAATTGTCTATGTCTCATCCACTCTTCTGTGTCTCTTCTTCTTACTCTCCATTCATCTAATCTAGCCGTTGTTGATTGCAAATAATTCTTCAAAGAATAATATTTTTGAACATTTTTAATTAAGAGTATAGTTTAAAGGATATTAATTGTTTAATTGATTTAATTAATTAAGGGAATATGGTAAAACAAACCACAAACTTTGTTGATTTGGTGATTTAAACCACGAACTTTGAAAACCGGGTTTTTTAGACCATGAATTTTGAAAATCGGGTTTTTAAGCTCTACGAAATTTTTTTTATTTAAAATTAAACTTTGAATATCAAATTAAACCATAGTTTCAAACTTTAACAAACAAAATATATTTCAAATTTAGATTAATTAAACTATAATTTCAAGTTTAAATTTAAGATTTTAGTTAAAAAAAATTGATTATTAGGGTTCATGGTTTAAAACACTCAATTAAACATCCATTTTGAAAGTTGATGGGATTTTTCACCAAATGAGGAAAGTTTGTGGTTTATTTTACCATTTTCCCATTAATTAATTGATTACCTGAACGTTTCCGATGAGATGGGAGAAAAAAACTAAACCAGCAACGCAGATGAAACAACTGAAGATGCTTTCACTACTTAGTGTACTTGCTGCAAGACTTTGTCCGTAAGAACTGCCAAAATACAACACAAACTATTTAAAAGAAATAAAAATTAAGGGAAATTGTGAAAAATTTAAGAAAATATATTGCGAAATGTGTAAAAAATTGCAATTAAGAAAATTTGAGAAAAAAAAATAGGAAAATATGAGATTAACAATTGAGAAAATTAAAAAATTAAGAAAGTTACGAAAAATAAGAAAGTTTGGGGAAAATTGTAAAACAATGTAAAAAAATTGTGAAAACTGCAAAAAATACACTAACATAATGTATGTTTTGTAAAAATACACTTTATTAAGATCTAGTTTATAGGGTTTAGTGGCTAATCTTTAGGGTTTAATGATTATATATATGTAGGGTTTAATGTAGTTTAAATCCCTTTATGTTTAATGATTACAAATTTACAATTGAAAGATAATTTGGTCGATTAATATATGAATAAAAATAGTATTTTCGCATAAATCCTGTAAATTAGTGTAATTTTTCAATTTCTCTTAGAAAGAACAAAAAAACAAAAATTGCAAGAAAATACAAAAAAAATATGGAAATTTGATAAAATGTGAAAAAATGACGAAAAAAAATTGAGAAACTTAAGTAAAAATTGTGAAGCTGCGAAAAACTGCAAAAAAAAAGACTAACAAAAGATTTAAGAAAATTTGCAAAAAACACTGAAAAAAATTTGAGAAAATTGCAAAAAAAAAAAATTTACAAGCAATTGCAAGAANAAAAAAAATTTACAAGCAATTGCAAGAAAAAAGTATATATATATATATATATATATACACACTCGAGAATTTGGAAATAAAAATTGTGAAAAATTGAAAAAAAAATATAAATTGCAAAATTCATGAATTTTTTTGTTAGGGTTAAAAAAATGTATCAAACCTGAGATTACGAAGTCCCCACCAAAGGCAATAAAAGTATTTATCAAAGAAAGGAGAAGAAGTAACATCATTCGTGAATGCTTCTCCAAACATACCAAACTGAAAATGTTGATCATCATCATTTCTCGCATCACAATTCGACAAAACTTGAGTTATACGAACCCAAGCTTGTCTTCCTGGATCTTTTATCGAACCACAATCTAAAAACATCAGATTACATGATGGTGAATGTGTTGTGTTCATCTCTTTTTTACATTCTCTTGTCCAACATTGATGTTGTCTTTGAATCGATAATACATACCAAACTGAACCAAGAACCTGTTAAACAACACTTGTGTGTAAATGTTTACGAAATAAGTGAAGTATTCATTTTTGCTAGAGAAAAAATACTACTAATTTAATTTTTTTATCGTTATATTCTATCTACTTAGTTTTGGTCCAATGTTAAAAATGTGTATTTTTGCAAATTCTAATGAAAAAATGTATTAGCAAATTGTTGACGACGTTTAGGGTCGTCTCTTCGTCGTTCTAGTTCTCTTTTAGACTGCCTCACTCTGCTGGTCGGCGAACCGAAGTCGAATACTTGAGATCGTCTAAAAGGTGACCAAAACGTTGACATTTCCAAAGAAATATCAGTTAATATTCTAATGATTGGAGAGAGAATAATTCATCCTCTTTTGTTTTCCTCCCATGTGGGAACATTACTTTTTAGGTAATAATTGATTTCTGGGAATGGGCTTTCTCCTTATTAGGTCTGGTGGGTTTGGTTCCCCAAATCTATCTCCAACACAAATTCCCTTTAAAACGTATATTTTTGCAAATTTAAAAGTGCATGTTTCCCTTTAAAAAATGTATTTTTGCAAATTCCCCTTAAAAGTATATTTTTTGCAAATTCCTCTTTAAAGTATATTTTTGTAAATTCCTTTTAAAAAGATAAGGTTGTAATTGGTATTTTTTGCGTTTTATTTATTATTGTGCAAAATCTTTAAAATTGATTCAAAATAAAACTGAGGGAATATATAAAGAATATTGGTCCGTCACATAAATCATTCAAATCATTATTTAACACAATTGTTTTTTTTTTCTTCTTCTTAAATTGGATTATTTTTAGAAAAAAAGTGAGTTAAACCATCGTTTATTTTTCCACATTGATAAATTAATATCAAAATTTTTGAAAAATTAAGAATATTTGAGGAAGAATACGAAAAAAATGTGTAAACTAAAAAAAAAAACATATTACCGTAACTAAATTAAAATTATGAAAAACGGGGTATTAAATTTATCAATCGGAAAAAAATAAAAATTGTTTTGATTCGTGTTATTATAGTTGTTTTTTTTTTAATATATATTTGTGAAAATTGTTGTGACATTTTACATTTAGGTGATGTTAGATTTAGTGTGGTAATAACTAATAAAATAATAATATTAATTTGAATAAAAAAAAGGAGCTTACGTGGCTAACGAGTAAGTAGAGGATGATGTTATAAGCAGCACCGGACCAGGCGGTCTTAGCGGCGACTCCGGTGGCTTTAATAATGCGACGGTTAAGAGGAAGCATTACGAGGAAACGAGGCACGTATTGAATCAATACTATTAACGAAAGTGTGTGGTTTTGGTGAGCTGCGTATCTAAATTCTCCAGCATTTGGTATCACAAACCATATCATTATCTAATCAAAAACATAAAACAAAACAATTCAATTTCTTTAATATTTTAATTTATTGTATATATAGATAGAAATTTCGTGAAATACATAAATATATACAATTTTTTGTTACTAATTTTGAAATTTTTAACATTTTTATTTAAATGAATAGTTGTAAGTAACAAAAATATTTGATTTTTTTTTTATGATTTAGAATTTAATTAGAGTGGTTTAGACTTTGAGATTCAATTTTATAATTAGAGTGGTTTAGAATTTAATTAGATAAATAAAACTAAGATTATTGTAGGGTTTAACATATAAAATATATATGTTAATGTTTCATCTATGTATTTCTGAAATTACTCAATTTTTTAGTATAATCTAACTATAAATATATTATATAAATATAAACTAGATCTTCAGATTTAGTGTGTTTTATAACATTTTATAACCATAAAAAAAAAGAATTTATCAAAAATGGTATTTTAAAGTGCTATATTTGCACTTTTAACACTTATAATTTTTTTTTAAATGACAAGAATACCATTTTAAATTGTAGAATTATTTTGTATTCTTAACACATATAGTTGTGTTGATTTTTTTGGTTACAAAATTAAAAATTAAAATTTTAAAATATCAATGGTATTTTTGTCTAGTAGGTAAACCAAAGAAATGTCACAAAAATGTCATTTTTGCAAGACATATCATTTTTGCAAATCTCCCTAAAAAAGGAATTAAATTATAATATTCAAGAACAAAAAATAAACAATACCTGAGGCATAGGAAGAGAAGCTGCGAGATCAATAACAAACTCCGATTTAAGATACCTAACCGCAATTTCCCTACGATCCACAACAAGCTCACCACGACCAAAAACTCTCGAAGATTTCGAAACAAAAGCAGTTTTAAATTTAAGTAAAATATGAATAATAAAAAACAAATCAGCCATTGTTCTACAAAACGTTACAAAAATACCAAATTTCACATCAATCGCCATACAAGCTGTACCACCTTGAACAATCGGTAAATAAAAGTAAAGAGGATCAAGAAACAGAGCAATGAGACATGTGATTAAAAAAATGTGATGCCATTTTGTGATTAGGGCACCTCCGGGATCTAGAGTTTTGTCTTTGAGTTCTGAGAGGGTGGATTTATGACGTGTCGAGAGATCGGTGTTGTGACGGCGGAGAGAGAATGTGGCGGGGAAATTGCGGAGGCGCGTGGTGGTGTTCATTGGTTTTTTAGGGTTAGGGTTAGGGTTAGGGGCTGTGTTGGTTGCGTGTGGGAGAAGGTATATGGAAGGGAGAGATTAGTGGAGGGGAAATTAGGAGATTGTTTTGGAGATAATTAAGGAGAGATTAGAGAATGATTTTTCTTTTTTGATAAAAAATTGAGAATAATAATTAAACAAATGGTAAATAAAATTTTTTTAAAAGAGGGGTTTTTTTTTAAATATACGAATTTGCATTAATATTAGGGTGTGAAGTTTTTTTTTTGTAATAAGATTTAATTTTTATTAATTAAAAGAAATGTAGAGATAATACTATTTAGTTTTTTTAACTTAATAATATTTAGTCTTTATCAAAAAGATAATAATATTTAGTCCAAATGGTTAAATGCTAATTGTAAAACATAAAAAAAACTGTAATTTTTTGTTTATATTCTTGTCTTTTTTTTAATAAAATATAAAAAAAAATGTAAATTTTTGTTTATAGTTAATCTTTATAAAAAAATATAATAATATTTGGTGTATTCTTGTGTTTTTAATAGAAAATTTTGGTAAATATATGTATATATACTATATATAATTTTACAAGCAAATTATATGTCCGAAAGAAATGTATGTAATGAATAAAATGTATTTTTATTGCACTATAAAAAGGGTATTAATCCATAAGACAATTAAAAAAATTATCTTTTTTTTCCAGAATTAAAAAAATTATACTAGATAATGACTTTTTTCTATAATTGGTTAAAAATGAAAAAATATGATTTAGAAACAATTAAGAATTCAAAACGGTGACGTATTTGGCTTTTATATAAACAAAACCCTTTTCTCTCTCTGTTTTGATCCTTTTGGCTATGGAAGCTAAAAGATCAGCTCCAGCTCCAGAAACAACCTCCGTTTCACTTCTCGGAGACTCCTCCGCTTGCTGTTCCTTATTCCCAAACTTCCGATCTACACGATCCAACAGTTTCTCATGGAAACGGATTCCCGCGACTGATTTACTCAACAATCACCACCGTCCAGATCCGCGATGGTGGATCCGAGCGATTTTGAAGATCCGAGAGTGGTCAGAAATCATCGCTGGTCCAAAATGGAAGAATTTCATCCGTAGATTTAACAGAGATCGAAGACGCGGTGGCGATTGGGACGATGCGGCGAAATTTCAGTACGATCCGTTAAGTTACGCTTTGAATTTCGAAGATGAAGACGAATATGAAGAAGATGATACTCGATTCGGTCGATTTCAAAGCTTCTCGAAACGATACGCTTCTGTTCCAATCGATTCTTCTGGTAAATCGCCAACCGCTTTGCCCGCGATTGTTACCATTGACGCAGTGAGATGACTGAAGATTTCGTAAGCGTTTACAGGAAACGCGTTTGCGATTGGGTAGCGGTTGCGTTTTTGACCGATTGCAATTTTATTTTTGTTTGTCGAGACTTTATCGCGTGAATTTTCTTTTAAGTTTGATTTTTTTTTTGTTTTGTTTGAAACTTTCTTCATTGTCTAATAAATTAGTTATATATATAACTTATTGTATAAAAGAATAGTATCAAAATGATTAATTAATGTATATTTATCATATAAACGCAGTAATAATAAAACTAATTCTTAATTTTTTTTTTTAATTTTGTGTTTTAAACTGAAATACTTTTTTGGCAAATGTAAAATCGACGAACATATTTTATAAACTATTAAATAGTAAAATTTCATAATATAAATATAATAAATTAAAAACAAAATTTCATATTAAATTTTTCATGAACATATTGAATAGTTAATTTTCCATATCTATCCAAAGAGATATATTAAATTAGTTTGATAAAATATTATTTTTTTAAAATTTAAATGTATTTTAAAACTTAAAGTTTTAAAATGCAAAACTTACTTAAATAATTATATTTTAAATTATGTATATATATATATATCTTTTACAAAATAAATTTGAAAAGATAATACTAATTTCTTTTATTTTTATTTTATAACTCTTTTATATTTCACAAAAAATATATTCGTTTTATATATAAAAATTATGTTTATATGTTATCAAATATTTATTTTTTTTAGAAACTATTTTTATATCATCATCCTAAAATAAAATATGAAAAATCATCGATTTATATTCTTAAATCAAAAACTTACCGTACTATATATAGTTTATTATTATGGGAGTAATTCATCTCGAAAAAAAAACAAAGTTATTTAAAAGTATTATCCTAATAATTAAGTGTTTTTTTTTTACATTTCATAAAAAACATCAAAAATTATCACAGACGAGTCCCACTTACTCCTCAAGCAACAACAATATTTCTCTAAACTCCACTGTTTCTAGCTTTAATCTCCATTAAAACATCACCTACAATCCATGGAAAACTCAAGAAATTCTCCTCTCCATCACCATAACTCACATGATACCAAGCAGAAGCTAACTTCTTCTTCGAATCAACCTCGAAACAGCTTTTTTCAAACCAATTCAAAGCTTCTCTCTGCAAATCTTTAACAGATAACATAATCCTATCTTTCATATCTCCATATCTTCTATTATCTCTCTGTAAATACTTCTCTTTACTTCTCAAAATCCCTGTAAGTATCTCTTCTTCATTTACAGCTCCATAATATTTCATCAATGATTTCAATTTCTCACTGTATAAATCTCTTTGAGATTTTGCAATCTCTAAAAACTCTTTGAATCCTGTTTCTTCAAGCGTTGAATCGTAAGGTATGTTCTTCTTCACAATGTTATCTTTCGAGGTTTGTTGCGTTTTGATTGCGCGGTAGAGTTTGCCAAAGACTGATTGAGAGATGTAAGATGGTTTTTCGAAACGTTCTAAGAAATCTGGAAACTCTTTGGGTTTTAATGTGTATGGCATCTCAGCTGGAGATCCGGTTTTTGCGAAATCTACGGCTTGTGAATGAAGTGAAGCTAGTTCTAGACATTTTTGGCTTCGAGCTTTGTCTGGATCACGATCTGCGTGGACTAAATGTGCGGTTGAGATTGCTCCGAGGGTGTCGTTGATCATGTAATCAACGAAGAACTTGTGGATTTCCTGTTAAAGAGTTGGATAAAACAGAGAGATTTAGCAGTTTATTGGCAATAAGTGTTTATTTTATAAAAAATTAGATTAATTTATTGGTGAAAAATCATTAGTATTGATTGAAATATAAATTATAATCTTGCATTAACCGCAAAAAAGATTAAAATATTAATTTTAAACGATAGACCTTAAACCCTAAACCCTAAAGCACTTCTTACACCCTAAAAAAAATTAAACACTAAATCCTTTCAATTCTAAACACAAACTATTTTAGAATGAATCATTATATGTAAAAAATTAAAAAGCAATAAACTAATAAATTGAAATATAGATTATAATCTTCCATTAACAAAAACATATTACATTAACCCCAAAAGATATTAATTCCAATTTTAAAGAAAAATTTACAACCTTAAACCCTAAATCATAACCTAAATTCCAAAATCGCAAGCCTTAAACCTTAAACCCTGAAAATTTATAGATACAATTTGTATATAATGTTTCTTTAGTAAAGTCAGTTTTTTTTATATTAAAGATTATGAAATTTTCAAATATATATGTATTTTATTTTGATAATAGATTTAATCTGCAGTAAAAAATACACTAACCGGTAGAGTAACATCATGATCCATTAGACGAGGTTTGCTTCCTGCGTAATCCATGGGAGGATCGGTTTGGTTCGGTATCAGCTTTTGATCCCAACTCACAAAGAACTGATCACCGTCAAGATCACCACCTGAACATTCATTTGGATGCGGCCTGGACAACAAAACTCAACATATAAAACCAACACAATCTGCAAATAAAAACCTCAGATCTTCATTTGAAGAATTCTGAACAATTTTGAACAATAATTCTGAACAATTCTGAACAATTTTGAACAATTTTGAATAATTCTGAACAATTTTGAATAATTCTGACCAATTCTGAACAATTTTTAACAATTTTTTTAACCTTTTTGAACATTTTTGAACATTTAAAAAGGATTTTGCACAGTTTTGAAGGAAAAAAACTTTAACGACTTTGAACAATTTGAAGGAATTTGAACAATTTTCAAGGATTTTGAACAATTTTGAAGGATTTTTGAAAAGAAAAAAAAACGATTTTGAAACAATTTTGAACAATTTTGAAGGAATTTGAACAATTTTGAAGGATTTCTCATACCTTTCTCCTTTCTGAGGGAAGACAATGCAATCAAGAAACCCTTTTTCTTCAAATCTAACATCAAAAATCGCTTCAAGAACTCGAATATCTCCAGGATGCAGACACGGATTCTTCGTCACAACAACCTTTCCCATCACCACAGATGTCTCCTCATCAACCTCGCGAAAATAACTCTGTTCGCGCGATTTCAGTTCAGCTTTCGTCAAAGTTACTCTCACATAAACCTGACCATACTCAAGAATCCCCATTTCATCCATACAACCGATCAAAATCCGACCATTCGGTACCAGAATTCGACATCTACTCTTCAGTTCAGACAACTGATTTTCGTGGTAAATACGAAGCATCATCGCTAAGTAAGGCTCAGAACTCGGTCCATATCCTTGTAACAACATCTTAACCAACAGATTCTTCGAGTTTTCGCCGCTTAATTTCTGTAAAACATTAAGAGCTGCATCTCTATCTTCGAGCATATTCCCCAACATAGCTAAATGAACACCTTGCATATCTTCAAAGACTGAATCTTCGATCCCAAGTGTCGATAACAAACAGATGATTTCACGGTTTAAGAAACACGGCATTGATTCAGTCCATCTAGTTACATTAAGCATTCGATTATTCGATTCAAACTTCAACATACTATCCCGTAACGACATTTTCCTGAATGAATTTCGATCAACCGCAATCATACCTTTGTAACCGCCATATCGGATCTGAAATGCTGAAGGAATATGATTCAATCCACACTTTTGTGCAACTTGTCTAGCGAAAGCTAAAGAGATTTTCCCAATTCCATCTGAGAAACAGTAATCTGAACCATCAGTCATCACATCGATATCAGGAATTTGTTCGACATCTTGAGCTCGAACCACAAGTGTTTGCCGCGAAGCACTAAACAACTGACCCATTCTTGCAGCACATTTCGAGATACTTCGAATCTTACGAAAACATCCCATCCAATCTCTAATATCTTCAGCTTTTAACTTCTCATTAGAAGCAAACATCCAGACAGAGTTTCCTCGCAATTGGCTCGCTGAGAAAGCCAAGAACTCGAATCTTTTAGCCCCGATCACGATTCCATCCCCGAGTATCGACAATACTCTATGATAGATTTCGGTTCTTAAAGATTTCGTAAAGAATCCTTTCTTGGAGTTAATTGAAAGAGCATTAACTGGAAGTTTACTCCAATCTTCTTCAACAAAAGTAACTCTCATGAAATCTGAAGCATGTTCTGCAAAATTCTTGACGACATAGTTTGCAGTTTCAAGCTCTGGACCTAAAAGATAAATCTTCGAAGGAGTGATATAAGCTCTGTGACAACTCATGATGTTCTGTTCAATCAATCTTTTGTACGACGAAATTGGAGATTGCTTCATCTTTTTAACCGCGATTTGCTTCTCGGTTTCAACAAATGAGATTGGATCATAGCAAATTGAGCTTTGCTGATGTAGTTTCTTAAGGATTACCAAAGCAATTTCCAGATCTAGACCGCGTAAAATGTTGATCAATTCCAGGTTTGAAGCTGCCACAAGAGTGATCTTTTGAGCATGAACTAGTGAATTGAGTTGGAAAAGAATCTCATATGGAAGATCTGAATCCACAAGAGGAGCAATTTGAGATGAAGATGCAAAGGTTTTGTTGTTGTTATCAATAATGGTGAAACTTGAAGTGTGTTCTTCTTTGTAGTAAGGGAAGCCTGAGAAGATGTCTGATACTGATGAATCTTTGAAGAGTTCTAAGCAAAAGCTAGTGGATGCCGAGATTGATTTCGCGGTAGAGAAATCCGTTGTGCGAATCCACATGAAATCAAAATCCTCCTTGCAGAAACAATACCGATTCGATTTAAACTTTGATGATACATGAGTTCCTGATACCTTTTTGTATATCTTTGGTCCATATTTCAGCTGAAAACAAGACAGCAAATAACAAATCAGAAGAAACCAAGCAATGTAAAATCAGTAGCAGCAACACAACATAGACTCAGTTCTTGAAATTTCACAGAATCTGAGTCATGATCTACCCAATTTAGGATTTAAAGTCCACGAACAAGCAGACAAACATTACAGAGCAAATTAAGGGTGAGCCAAATCCAATTTAGAGCATTCTTGCTCCTAAGGGTGTTAATACAATTTGCAATACTGAAATTCAAGGTTTCAATATGGGGGATCTTGCAAGGCATTGTAACAAACACTTGATAGGCATACAAATTAGGTAGAAACTTTACCTTGACAATGAATCTATTTATCTCAGAGACACCATTGATACAGCAACCAATAGTTTCAACAATATCTTCAAATCTTATCTCAATCTTATAACAATTTTCACCTTCCCAAACCCATAAGTCTAATCTCTTCCTTTCCTCCATAATCCAACACCTTACACCTTCCCATCTTTCTAGGGCATAAAACCTCTTTTCCTCTGCTTCGTCAGGAAACCCAACAGTTAAAACGACATCGTTTAGCCTTCTACGGGGATCAACAGGCCGTGGGATGATATCATCGTAAGCTTCAGAGATTCTTAGGTACTGGTTCTTAAATAGGAGCTTGTTTTGTGAAGAAAGTAACTGAGCACGAGATTTAACCTCGAGAGAAGTGAATTGCACGCGTGCAAAGTCTCGTGGCTTCCAATTATCGCGAGAAACTGGGATTTCGAGAGCAAATATTGTGTCTACCCCGAGATTACGCTCTAGAAATTGGAAAAGCTCGTTAGCTACTATGGTTTGAGGAACATTAGAGACTTTAACAGTTGCTCGCTGCATGTTCTCCGGGGATCCGTTCTCCGGTGACATTACTGTAATGTAATACCAGAGAAGAGCTTTAAGATTCCTTCTTAGACTGTAAGTTTGACGAACAGAGATTAAAGAGGAGAGAGAATTCAGAGAATTTGTAGAATCAGAGAATTAGCGAATCAGAACGTTTGCTTTTTTCGAAAAAACTTTGCTTTTTTACAAGAGAGAAGGGTTTTTATTCCATATATCGCGTGTATGTGAAATTTAATGAGAGCTACAATATAGCCCGTACGATTAACTTCTACTTCATCTTACCCGTCGATTTATTTATAGCGAAACGAGTCCGGACTTAACACAATGTTTAAAATTACACCAAAGTGGTCCGTCCACCTTCTCACCGTATATGCAAAGCTTAAAATCATGATTTTTTCTAAAAAAAGGCATAAAAAACATATATTTATTTAACATTTATTTTTATGATATTTTATATCATGAATTATTTTTCTGTAATGAAAAAAAAATTCAACTATCAAAATGGATTTTTATACTTGTAACTATATTTTTTAACTTGAAATCTCGATTTTAAACTTCAAACTATAATATAATTACAATCTTAATTTTTGTTTTTTTTTTTTCGTCTTCTTAATTTTTGTTAAAATTTTGGTTTTGTTTAGAAAAATACCATTCCCTTTTAATAATTAAAATTTGGTTTACCAAAACAAAATAGGTCAAAAATCTCAAATACCATCATCCTTACTCTACTTTATATGGTAAAATTAAAAGGAATTCTAAATAAGTGATTTAATTATAATCATATATAATCGTAGTCTATAAAACCAAACAATTAATGTATTTAATATTTAAAAACTAAATTAAATCCTAATAAAAAAATGCAGATAATTCTAGTAGATTATAATAAAAAAGGAAATAGGTAAAAACAAAATAACCTTAATAATGTATTAAACAACCTCCAAAACTTATATGATTAAAGAAATAACATGAGAGAAGTGTTCCTGGTGCAACAAAAGAAACATAGGATGTGAAAAAGGGAATCTTATCTAGGCGACAGGGATCTCAGGGTAATCTACGGCGGTCAAGGGAACGTCGGGGACAATAGTAGCAGGAGCAGACACCTGAGTTGGGACGTAGGGAGTCACGTCTTCTTCCTTTGGAGGATGGATAATGACAACATCAGGTAATGGAGTCATTGGTCCTTGTTTACCCTTAGGGTCCCAGTCAAGCATCACCTTAACCTTGATTCCTAGCACACCCTGGGGCACATACATTTTACTTTTAGCTATGTTTTTAAAACCGGACCATGTTTTTAAAACCGAGCGGTGACTGAACCGGAAATATTTTTGAGTCATAGGTTAATATGGTTCTACCGGGTTTCATTGGGTTCAACGAGGTTTGATAATGTTTTAAAAATATTATACATAATTTTATATGTATAAAATTTATATATCAAATAAATTATTTTTATAACCATAATGTCTAAAACACCAAAAAAAATAAGAAACTAAAAGTATAACAATTAAAAAAATTGCTAAAATTTTAAACTTCAAATGGAAAAAAAGTATAAAAATTTTACTTTTATATAAAAACCGGTTTTATTTGTTTTTTTGGTCCACTGGTTTTTGGGTTTTTGTTGGTCGAAACCGGTTTTATAAACGGTCAAATACCAAGTGGTTTTTACTAGTAACCCATACCGGTGAGACTTCCGGTTCATAGTTGAACCCGGTCTAACCACCGGTCCAGTTTTAAAAACATAGACTTTTAGGAAAAATAGTAAAATAGACCTAGAAGTTTTAACGATTTGGTGTAAAAATCCCAAACTTTTATATTTTGTGTAATTTCTATTTTTAAAAACCTCGTAGGGGTTACAAGACGAAAGTTCAGTGTCTAAAAACCATTTTTATAGTCGGGGTTTTTATAAAAATGGACAAAATTCAGGGTTTATTTTAACAGTTTCTTTTAGTTTTACCTGGATTTGTAAGATAAGCATGCACTGGTGTATACATAGAGCAATGCAGTTAAGAGGAACTTACTTGTCTAAGTAAGACGTGACGGACGGCAGAATCAATGTATTCTTTGACTGGTTGACCTGAGGAAACCATGTAACCATCCTTGAACTTCATTGACTTGGCACGTTGTGCTCGGAGTTTTCCACTGACAATAACCTCACATCCCTTGGCTCCACTCTCCATAACGAATCTCAGAACACCATAACAAGCCCTGATACAATAAAATGTAATGCAGTATTAACATTTTTGAGTTGATCATGGATCAAAACATCAAAGACAACAATTTCAATGATGTAAAAGCCATATGTTCTGATGTATAATCACAGATCCATTGCCATTAATTTAACCACAGAAACACATTCCAAACAACATAAAGTAACCTTTAAAAATGAACCAGGATTGAAGAGAAACAAGCAAATGATGTGTATGAGAGAGCAGGTGGAGTTCACACAGAAGATCATTGCGAAGCGTAGTACAAGATTATAGGCAATGATATATATGGATATAAATAGGAAAGAGAATCTGTACTAGATGGTTGTTAAGAATTTGGGAGTGGTTTCTCCGTAAGGGAACGAATAGAAAATCTCTTTTCATTGTGTTCAGCTTGGTTCATCAATACAGATAAGTATTCTAGCTTAGATTCTATCAAATTGGAACAATGAATATAAGCAGCAACAACAAAACCCCAAGTGAATGATAATATCAATGAATGAATCAAATCTTGAACAGATAAAAGTAGAGAAGATACTAAAAAACACCATACCTACGAACAGCAAGACCACCAAGGAGCTTGTAACGGAGAGACTCTGCCTGAGCAATGGCACAGAGACCTCTGTTGTTGACTTTCTCGGCATAGAGCTCGACACTGTCTACAGGAAATCTGAATCTCTTTTGGACAAGAGATGTGAGTTCTCTGATCCTTCTACCCTTCTCACCTACACAGAACGGATCCAAAAATTAAACAGAGAACGATTTTGACATCGGAACAGAATCAGCGCAGCTAAAACAATAACATACCGAGAACATTCTGAGTACGAGTGGCTCTAATGATAATCTCAGTTCGCATGGGAGTGACTCTGACCTCCACACCTGAGTAACCATCTTCGGCAAGCTCTCTGGTCAGAACCTCGTTAAGCTCCGCATAGAAAACTCCATCAGCCACAAACTGCAACACTCAAGACAGTTAATGGTATAGGATCGAAGATTATGCAACGGGAGAGATCCATTGACAGAGATTACTGGACTTTTACCTTTCTCTTCTTGCTGATCTGCGTTGCCATGGTTGCTGTACGATCGACGGCTGGAGACAAAAAAAACCCTAAACTCGGATCAAATGCTAACGAGTGAAAGAGAAATATAAACCTAGAGCGGCGCCTTGAAATATAAACTAGATCTACGATATAAACCGTACGATTATCTTCTACTTCATCTTAGCCGTCGATATATTTATAGCAAAACGGGTCCGTATTGGCTTTGGTTTATCAATTACGTTAACCGGTTTGGTATTTTCATTCAATTTAATTCTAACCCAATGTTTTAAATTAGACCACAGTGGTCCAACTTCTAACCGTATATGCAAAAAATATAAATTTCTTGTTAAAATGCATAAAAACATAGACATTTTTTGGGGGAAAAAATTATTTTAATAAATACATAATTTTGTATACTAAATTAAATTCTAATAAAAA
>KE152308.1:215788-226073 GCA_000411095.1 Aethionema arabicum | reverse complement strand
CATTAATTAATAAATAATTTCAATAATAAAAATTCATATTTTATTTTAAATAAATAATTAAAAATTGGTTATTAATATAATAAGTAAAAAGAAATTTTTTACGAATATATAAATAATATTTTAATAAAATAAATAGTATAATATAAAATTATATGTATAATATATGCTATTTTGAATAATTAGTTGAAAAACAATATTGATTAATATTAATACAATGTTTTGTTTAAAAAATGATTTTCTTTCCATATTTTACAATTATATTAAACGAAATTGCCATTAACATTAAATTTTGTCATAAATGCTTTTAATGAATTTGTAGTGGCATAAAATGTAAATAACTAAATTTATTTAGAGGTCTTCATATTTGTACTCCCCAAATGATATATGTAAGATTTTGAGGCAGGGGACATTACTTGATAAATTTTAAATTAGAAAATAATAAATAACTATTTAGTTTTGTTTCTCGGACTTCTGATATATTAATATTAGGATTTGGTTTTGTTTTATTTCTTCAATATATAAATATATAATTACAACTAAAACAAAATAAAATAAAAGGTATTAAAAAGTAAAATGTTTCACACAAAGCATATGTGTGCAGACAAAACATAAAAGACTAATGATATATTTTAAAAGAACCAAGTAAAAAAAAATGTGTTATGGTAATCTCTTACAAATCAATGTAATCAAAGATACAAAGAACATTTCTTTGTTGTTTTTGGTTGATTCAAATCATATAAATGTTGTGCTTTTACAAGTTATATAAATATATAAACCCTAGCAAAACCTGCAGATTTTGTACACCAAAAAAGTGAAGAACACATACCTTTTTTGTGTACCTAAATAAGTAGTTGCAGATCTCTTGCAGTTTCATTTCTTCCATGGATTATCACCATAGTAATAAGCAGTTCCAACCATTAAAGCTACTGTAGCTCCTTGGACAACAACTCTAGCTCTCATTAATACTTGACCTAACTGAGAATTGCCTCTTCTGAAACTAATCAGCCCAGCAGTTAACACTCCTGCCGTCATAAGAGCCCCTGCAATCGCATAACGGTTCATCAAATATCGATAAATCTTTCTAAATCTTTAACTCTAGAAACTGATCACAGAGGACAACAATGGTTGAGATAAGAAACAAGCTCTTAACCTCTAATAGTGGAAGTCATGATTTGGTATTAATTGGTATATGAAACAACATTGCATCTAATAATATGTTTATATTAGATAAACATGGAGCTTATAGGTGAGGATCAAGTTACAAGTTTTTATACAATTTGAAAAGAAAAGAGCTTTGTTACATATGAAACAATACAGGAACTCCTCACAGTGATTTCATAAACTATGATGAAACGAACATTAATGACTTGATCAATAAAAGAATTCCTCAAATTGGTATCATGAACTATGTACTTGAAATGAACATTATTGACTTGATCAATACAAGAAGTCCTGAAATTGGTATCATAAACTATGTTCAAACGAACATTACTGAATTGCTCAATACAAGAATTCATGAAATTGGTATCATAAACTACGTTGAAACGAACATTATTGACTTGATCAATACAAAAATTCCTGAAATTGGTATCATAAACTTCGTTGAAACGAGCATTATTGACTTGATCAATACAAGAATTCCTGAAATTGATATCATAAACTATGTACTTGAAATGAAGACTATTGTCTAAATCAATACAAGAATTCCTGAAATTGGTATCATAAACTACGTTGAAACCAACATTATTGACTTGAACAATACAAGAATTCCTGAATTGGTATCATAAACTATTTTGAAACTAACATTATTGACTTGATCAATACAAGAATTACTGAAATTCGTATCATAAGCTACATACTTGAAATGAGCACTATTGTCTTAATCAAGCTTGCATCTTTCAAATAAGGATACTAACTGTTCCGAGAGATGTTGAGAGTAACCAAATGCAGTATAAGAATCACTCTTACTGTTTTTTTAAATCTATTAGGTAGAACTACATGGAAACCAACACTATTATTTAGATTAACACGAGATTCCTCAAGATTGATAACATAAAACTACATTGAAACGATCACACATTCGAATGAATTGGATAAACTAATAGAATTGAGAACGATACATTATAACAATGTTCCCAAAATTCCTATGATTATGATTATGAATCAGAGAGAACAAGCAATGTGTTTCAGAAATCCGCCAGATAACAACCTAAAAACTACTAAAATCAACATTCTGATAAAGAGATCCAGCAAAATCAATCATCCTCTACACATTGAAACCCTAAAATTGCTGAATTCCGATTCCGTAATTTAGATCAAAAGAAAAAACTAACCGAGAGGAACGAGAGGATTCCTCACCCGCTTCTTCTCCTGGAAGAGATCTTCCATATCAGGTTCAACTGCACTCATCTTCTCGATTGATCAGAGAACCAAATGCGAAGAACCAAAAGAAATGAGCAAAAAGTAGAGCGAAGTAAAAATGTAGGCAGTAAAAGCCTAACAGGCACGCGTGGCCCGTTCGTCACCAGTGACCGCGAAACGTTCCGGGTCGGTTAATTCGGGTCAAGTATATTAAATCGGTTCGGGTCAGTTTGGGTGGGCTAGGATTTTAAAGTTATATAGGCCCAAAAATACCAATGGGCTCACTTATAATGTCCACGTCATCAATAACATAAAATTATTTCGGCTACTTATGCAGTTATGCTTTCAAACGGCGTCGTTGGAGTAAGTAGCTAACGGCGTCGTTTAAGTAAGTAGCTAACGGCGTCGTTTGAGTAAGTAGCTAACGGCGTCGTCTCTTGATAAGTGTACTTTTTCTAAAAAACCTTCTGGTTCGTACAGAGGTTTTGCAAATATCATGGCTTTCTCGCACGTGTAGTCTATGCTTCGGTGCCGTTTTAATGAACAGAAAGGCACACGTGTGCATCTGACAATATTTACCAATTAGCCCATACTTTCGAGCGTATATAAAAGTCAAAACTAGGGGTATTTTAGTCACGATGAAAGTTCTGGAGCGGAGACGAGGAGTTTCCGTTATCCTTTATTTTATCTCTCTTTTTCTTTAACAAACAAAGAAAAAAGAAAAAAAAATCGCACGTTTCTCTCTCTCTCTTTCTCTCTCGCGAGCGACAAATCTGATTTAGGGTTTTTGAGAATCTTTTCATTGTGAATTTGAATTTCTTTATCGTTGTTTTGCGCGTCGGAATTATCTCTGAAAATCATGATTTCGGATTCGATCACCAACGCTTCTGCTACTGCAGCTCCTAGCGCGAGGGATTTAGGAAAAAAGAAGAGGGTGCGTTTCTTAATTTTCCTGAAAATCTCTTTGATTCCTCATTGATATCTCTTAATTTTGTTAGAAATTTGATGATTTTGGTTTCAATATCTGATAATTGTTGTGTGGGGGTTTCTGGGTTTTTTGTATTGTGTTGTGTCGCAGAGCAACAGGTCGGCCAAATTGAAACAGAGCAAGTTAGGTCTTCGTCGTGAGCAATGGCTTTCTCAAGGTAAGATTATGAAAGATCTATTTTCATTTTGCTTTGGTTATCTTTCTTTGGATTGGAATTTTGTTCATATGTTGAGATTGGATTTTGCGGTTGTTTTGATCTCATTATCAGTTGCGATGAGTAATAAAGGATGTAAGGAGGGAATAGATTCCAATCGAAGATCAGGCAATGAAAAACCTGCTCCGAGAGACAACTCGGTTGAGAATTTAGATGGACGGCGCAGAGAAGAGGATAACAATGGAACTCTTCGTCACGAGAGTTTTATTGAGTCGCTTTCGAATAGCCCTAATAGTATCCTTGGTGGTATGAATTCAAACCACAATTACAGTGGGAGCAGCAGCAGGAGTAGCAGTAGTAGCAGTGGAAGTGGTGGCTTTTGCTCTGGCAATATAACAGAGGAGGAAGATGCAGATGATGACGACTGTTTGGATGATTGGGAAGCCATTGCTGATGCTTTAGAAGCTGACGAAAAGCACGAGAAAGAGAATAATACTCCCGAGGTTGAGAGTATCAGGCAATCAGTTTCTCCTAGGGATTCAATCAATGGATCTACGTCACTAGACAAATCAGAAGTTGCTCCTAGGGTTGCAAAACCGGATTGTGTGAGAACAACATCGAGGAAGCAAAAGAGCAACCAGGCATGGCGGCCAGATGATAAGCTCCGTCCTCAAGGTCTACCTAATTTGACAAAGCAGTGTAGTTGTCCAGCGATGGATTTGCACTATAGTTCTGTTGCAGTGCCATCGTCGTGCCCTATCTGCTACGAAGATTTGGACTTAACAGATTCAAATTTTTTGCCATGTCCTTGTGGATTCCGGCTTTGTCTTTTCTGTCACAAGACGATTTGTGATGGCGATGGACGTTGTCCAGGTTGCAGAAAGCCTTATGAACGGAACAGTGTCAAGGTTGAGGCTTGTGTTCAAGGTGGTGGTCTGACTATACGGCTGGCTCGTTCTTCTAGCATGTTTTGCAGGTCATGAAGATGATGTGGTTTTTTCCTGGACCGTGTCTGTTTCGTTTCTTTTTTTTTTTCCTCGCATGTTCTACGTTTCTCACATGTCTTAAAACTCTTTAGATATGCGTATAGGATTGTCTTTTGACACCTGAGAACTATGTTCTATGTTCTTCTATGTCAATGACGCATCTTTGTCTGAAACATGTGGTGCTGATGTAGAGTGGTGTGTGAATACATAAAGTGGTACAGGAACTTGGAATACATAAAGTTGCAATAAGTCATATTACTCTTTAGCATCTTAATCATCTGTAATATTGTAAGGTAACATTTACATTGTGATCTTCTTTCTTTAGCTTATGCACAGTCATGAGCCATAAATGTTATCTCTCCTCAATTCCTCCTGGCTTTATTAACTCATAAACAGCAGATTGAAGGTGAAAGTTTCGTTTAATATGTGTATTTTTCATATTTTTTATGTTCTTATTCATTTAGATTGTTCCATTTCCTCCCTCTTGTGTATTTTTTTAATTGATTGTACAAGGTCAAGCTTTGTGTTTACTTTTTGGAGACGTACTTGAGGAATCTTTTCATAACAAGCAGCAACACAGAAGGGTGAGTTGTCAGATTTTGCAGGGTTATGATCGTTTTCGTCTTTGATTGTTGTAGCTAGAACTTGGAGAGCTGCACAGCAAAATGACCTTGAAGCTCAGAGGTTAGTCATGTTTTTGTTTGTTTAAACCAATTTAGTAACTTTTAGTTCTATTTTTTATGTAATTCTGATTCTATTTTCTGCCTGTTTCTGGTTCATAATCTTTGAGCTTGCTTTTAGGCTTTAGACAATTAGACTATGTTACTTGATCTACAATAACTCTGAAGTGGAAACAAAACTTAACATTAGAAACAAAAGAGCATTACATTTCTTTATTTCATAAAGCAACTTCCAATAGCTTAAACAATAGCCACTTCAGGTTCAGAACTTCAGATAACTCTGGTTTAGTTTCAACTAAAGCATATAGTTTCTAACCGGAGATTGGTTTTTGTGTTCTTGAGGAAGTGAATCCCATAGGTTACGATATGTTGAACCCTGCAGAAAAATCTGCTCATCAATTTCTGATTGATCTATCCATCTCTGAATCATGGCTTCCAATGTCTTAACCCTTACTTTGATTGTCTCATAAGGTTTTCCTCTTAGCTCTTCAACCTCAGACCAGAAGCATGAACCTGCAAACTCTTTCTCCTTTTTCATGTCCTTAACTGACCCTAGATTAAGACCAGTTACTTTGTCCCAGAAAACATTATTTGCAACCTGACTGTTTTGCTTCAATTGTTGATGCTCATACCATCTCTGACAATACTTGTAGCGGTTTGGTCTTCCTTTGTCCATGTAAGGTCCTGTGTCTTCATTCTTTAAATGTCTATGGTAGTTTGCAATGTCTAATGGTTCAATCAATATACGGTAACGAGTTGCTAGATCAACGGTAACTTTTCGCCCTTCGAAACCATCTGGTAGCTTACCCTTTTTGAGTAATCCGAGCACCTCGTCGTATATAGCAGCTAACTCAGCTCTTGTGACGTTTGCTTGGAAGTCAATTACTTCATTTGAAGTTTTGAAGGAGTCGTAATAGTGAATCTTATGAGTTTCACACTTTGATTTATATTCGTTCTCTATCCAGTCAAGTTTTTTTATGATTTCAGACTTTTTACTATCCATATCACTCTGTTTTCGTAGCTTTTGTTCCTCTGCTTTAAATGCAGCTCGGACACATTCTCTAGCTCTTGTGCTCTGCAAAAAAAAGAAACAAAAATAACATAAAATATCAATGGAACTAACAATCTTATCTTTTGATTTTACAGGTTCTTGGATTTACCAGTCCCAGGTCTTTGAGCACAGGCGCAGTAGAGTCTGTGTCCAATCCATTTCCATCCAAATGGTGAAAATTCTTAAACTCCATGGATCTGCTTAGCTCCTTATAACTCTGATGATCTCTAATGCTTTGGTATGGAATTGAATACTCCTCTTGTTCATCTTTAGCTTGAGAACTATAGAACAGAATCTGAAGAATAGCATCTGAATTATTCACTGCAACCATTCTTGTTTCAGTCAAGAAAACAAAAGTCCCTACAGGTCTATAAGGACTTAGCTTTAGAAAACTCGAAAGAGTTTGTAAAAACGCTTCTCCATTTCCAGCTAAATCACAGAAAGATTGGTATGCAACATTTGCTGTATCTCTCAATACTGTTGCATAAAACTTAGCTATAAGGTCATTTCCTGGAACTGAAACTTTTGGATCTAATCGGTGAAGGATTTGAGGAAGAGTTTGTGACATTGATGAGCTTTTAGTAAGTGAAATTCGAGGGATTATATCGAATCTTGAGACGAAATTGATGAAGAATTGGCTCCAGTTTTCTCGTCCTAATGCATGTTTGAAGATTGAGTCACCAACGAGTGGAGCTCCAAAGGTAATACATAGAGGATTTTGAGCAGTTTGGTTTTGGTTACAGTAAGTTTGGAGATACCAAACTGTTGATAAAATTGCAATTGCACCACCTGAGGAATGTCCTGTGAATACTATCTTTTGATTTTTGTTTACAGCTTCTTGCACCTGAGAAATAAAGTTCATAGATTTTGTTTTGTTATGTTTGAAGAAGAAACAGAGATTAAGTAGAAATTGTGGCTAAGTCATGACAAAATTTTAGTTACATTTGTTTGTTTTATAGTTGTTGGTAAGAAGTAATTAGTGATGAAAAAAATTAAAGTTAATTTTTTTAAAATTTGAAAGGTTTAATCTTGTCTTTAATGCATTTTTTTAGTAATAATGATATGAAAGTAAATGTGATTTCTTAATAATAGTGTGATAATTTGTTTTGAAACAAACATAAATTTATACTAATTGTTTGTTTTTTATTTGTTAACCTTTATAATATTGTGTTATTCTTTTATTTATACTAATTGGTTGTAATAAGTAATAATAAAATGAATATTATAATTCGATAAAACAAATATTTTATTTCAGCTAATCCACCAATCAACGAAAGTTACATTTAATTTTTGTTTTAGTTAATAAAATCGGTTTGTGGTTCATAGATATAAAAAAATATATTCTATGTTTTAGATTTAACGATACAGTAAATTATTTTATTAAACATATAATTTAAACCATTAAAATGAAAATTGTAATCTTAGTATTTTTTAAGCCACAATTTAGTAACTTTTAAAATTATACAAAAATCATTAAACAAAAATGTAAAATATTGACTCAAAAAACTTTTAAAAACCTTAAAAACATGATCGGTATAAACTTAAACTTTTTTAAACTCTAGTGCTGTATTTAAGCCGATCACCGTCTTTATAATTAATCAACATGGTATACTTTAATGGTAACAATTAACAATAAATAATGTAAAATTTCTAAATTTAATTGTTTTCAAATTATAAATTATTTTGACAAAACAATAAATCTCTAAAATATATCATCAAACAAACACTAATTTTTTCTTTAGCTTGTTTAAAATTAGAAACAACAAAATTAATTTCATTGCTCATTTCTCAAAATCCTATCAAAACCAATTCTATTATCAGATAAAAATTCAGATTTAAGAAAGAATCTTTGTAAACACTGTTTTGAATTTACTTACAGCTTTACGAAACGGCGTCGTTTGATGAAGAACAAGAGCTTCAAGCTTCTTCATAAAAGCTTCATTAACAGTAGCATCTACAACATCGTTACCGAAACTTACCATACACGGATACTCTTTCCGATTCATTTTTATTTCTCCAAACGATTTCTTATTCGCCGGATAATACCAATCGCTCGCCGTGAAAGATGGCCGGAAAGTGAATATCACGGCGCCGGACTCTGTTTCCTTCTTGTAAAACTGATTGATTCCGAAATCTTTGTCCGCTGCTGTAAGTGATTCGATGATTAGATCTCCATTGTTTCTGATTAGATCTTCAAACGCCATAGCTAAAGCTTGATTTTGACTTTTTTTTTGCTTTCTCTGTTTTTTTTTAAGTCGTCTCTCTTTCACTGTTTTTGATTAATGGCTTGATGGTTATATAATTGGTGGAAAAGGATGATGAGTGTAAAATACCGGAAATGCCCTTGGAAGATATGTGAAGAGTTTGTTATGGAAATGGGTGTTTGGGGATTTTACCATATGTACTTGTTTCGAATTATTAATAGTGACTTTTTTTTGGATATTGGAGACGATGAAGAGGAATCTGAGCCGTACACGTGTATTGATATCATTGGTTGTTATTATTTTTCGTCCGACATTAATGTGAATTTGTAGTAACCTTATAATAAATGTAATTGTTGTCGGAATATTTTTTTTGTGTTATTTTTAGAAATTTATATATATAATTTTTGTTTTTTTTTACAATCATCTTTTTCTTTTTTTTGGTCGAAACAATCATCTATATAAATAGTTCAACAAATTATATTTAATTATATATTTTACTGTTATTAAATCAAAAGGAAAGATGTCTTATATTAAAATAAGACAAATGTATTATTTATATATTTATTGAAATAAGACTTATGAGTTATGACACTTAATTCGTAATTTTTTATAATATGTTGCTCTAGAATTTATAACATTTTTAAATAACTTTATTGCTTGACTTCAGAAGTCTTCGTAGTTTACATATATAATTTATGTTTTTTATAATCATTTATATAAATATATAAGCGCTACGCTTTGGAAAAAAAAATCATTTATATAAATAGTTCAACAGATTATATTTAATTATATATTTTACTGTTATAAATCAAAAGGAAAGATGTCTTATATTAAAATAAGACAAATTTAATATTATTAAAATTGTATTATTTATATATTTATTGAAATAAGACTTATGAGTTATGACACTTAATTCGTAATTTTTTATTTTATTTTATAATATTTGGTTACATTTTTAAATAATTTTATAGCTTGACTTTAGAGTCTTTGGCATCAAAGAGCTCATCTTTTGCTTTCATTAGACGTCATTGGTCTTCCAGAAGTAAGTCTTCGTAGTTTATCGGCAATTTCGTAAACCGGTTTAAGATATTAAACCGGTTGAATTTCTCTGTAGCTCAGAGTAAATAAACCGAATTGGATTTGTTTTGGTTCGGTTTATTTTCAGAAAACATATTAAACAAAATGTAATACAAATTAAATTTAAATTAATCATCAGTTAATTTAATGAAAATTTAAATGTTGTTTAACCGAAATAAATGAATTGTAATAATAATAATATACAACTTGTAATTGGAAAAAATGTACAACTTGTACTATAAGTCTAGAAGTATTATATAATCCAACTTGAGAAATTTCCACGAAAAAAGTCATTAACTTTATCCTGTTCTTTAAATATATAATTAAATTTATTTAATCTTAAAAACATTTGAAAGATTCGTTGATGCTTCGTACTTATAACACTTCTTTTTTATTCATTTTTTAGTCTTATGAATAATTAATAAACCCTAAAATAACGTTGTCTTTATGTAATGAAAGCTACTAATCTCGAATATTAGATTACTAACTAATCTTTTATTTTTAAAAAAATAATTAAGCTTTTATTCACAATTAAAAAAATGTTTCTTTTGCAAACTAATTAATTAACTGAGTCATTTTATTAGTTAAGAGTTTTTTCACCAAATGTAAATAATTTAGAATGTAAAATACCTCATTCAATCAAGTTAAAAAATTACCTTATTATTTATAGATAACTAATTAAACCTAAAGAAAATATCTTCATGTAATGAAAAACCTACTAATCTCTAACTAGATTATTAATTAGACTTGTATTATTTCTTACAAACTAATTAAACTTTATCCA
>KE152308.1:167211-215670 GCA_000411095.1 Aethionema arabicum | reverse complement strand
TATCCAACAATAAAAAAAGTAAATATATATATATATATATAAAATTTAACAGTTTCATAATACTATCGGTTCAGATTTTTTTGTACTCAGATGAAATAATTCAGAATTTAAAAAATTAAATTTTACAGATAATAAATTATATTGGGAAAAAAATAGATAATAAGTTATATAAAAAAAAGAAGTTAACTTTATGTAATAAAAAAGAGTAAGAAGTAATTTGTTTTATAAAACGCTTTCTTTCCACTTAAAGCGAAAACAATACATTTCCTAACAATTACCAAAAAGAAACAACAATAATTAACAACAACACTTTACATATATCTCATGTAAAGAACAAAAACTACTCTGTATTCTCTCTATCTCTTTTCTCTAACTAATTTATATTACTTTTTCTACTATCAAATCAACATCTCATCGTCGAAAAAAAAAACCCTAAAAAGATCCCGGAATCTTAAGATCATCTCATGGAATCTTTATAAGATCATCTCATGGAATCTTTGTATAAGATCATCTCATAGAATCTGAATTTGATCAGATCTTTGAACGTTTTAGTTGCGAGTAGATGTCATTAGCTTCTAATTCTCTTTTATGCATATTGTTCTTGAAAGATCTTTCTTCAACTTTTATTAATGAATCTCTTAATCTCTTAACATCAGATAATTTCACAGGTTTTAATAAGAAATCTTCAGCTCCTTCTTCAAGACATCTAAAGAACACACAAAGATAGAAAACAAATGTTTAATTAGTGATCCAATTCAATAAAGTTGAGAGTTTTGGATTTTAGAAAATGGCCAGCTAATATTGTATGATTAATGAAATAAGCAATTAAATATATATATATTATGCATGTGATGTGTGAGATTTTGTAATGACCCTACTAAAGATTTTGTAAAATTAAATATAGTATTATGTTTATATGTATATATTGGCTTAACATATCACCGGCAATAGGAATCAAATCTCATGACAAGATTTTATGTTTTTTTTTTTGTGGTCATAAGAAAATATTACTTTTTATTACACTAAGGGAAAGTTCATCATATCTTAAAAAGGACCCACTAAAATAATACCAAATCTCACCATGAATCAAATATACAACCACTATAATTACCCATGATGGTTAAAGAAATCATACTTTATCTCTGATGATTATAAAACGATTAATTTGGTCAATTTTTTGGTTATAAACAGTATCTATGAACAAATCTCAAGATTTTGATTACTTATAAAGTTTCCTAAAACACTCTAATCATCTAAATCTCATGAACTAAACAAATTAATAAGTTACTATAACTGGAAATTAACCGTTTGATTTAAGCAAATATTAAGGATTTGATTTAGAAAATATACCTATCGATTCGAGGTAAGATGTTTTCTGATGACATTATCACAACTGGAATTTCTCTGAAAGCTGATGATTCCTGTAAAATTTAATAGCCATAAACAGATTAGATAAGCTTGATTTTGGTTTAATTTGATTGAATCATCAAAAACTTTGTGGAAATTTTGAACGAAGCTTACTTTGATCTTCTTCAATAGTTCATATCCAGTCATCCCAGGCATAGAGTAATCCGTCATGATTAAATTAATTTTCAGATCCTGCAAATTTATTCAAATCAAATCTTAATTAACAACTGCTTAGATCCTCCAAACAATCACAAAATTATCAGTACTGTGCTCAGATTCGTCATTATCAAATTAATTTTCAGATCCTCAAATTTATTCAAATCAGATCTTAGTAAACAACTGCATAGGTCCTCTAAACAATCACAAAATTATCAAATTAATTTTCAGATCCTGAAGTTTACTCAAATCGAATCCTAATTACTAACTGCTTAGATCTTCAAAAGAATCAAACCAATCACAAAATTAACAATACTGTGTTCATCTTCGCTTACCTCAAATCCAACTGAACCATTCTCTCCATCTAATCCAAGGTACTGGAGAGCTCTCGTCGCACTATCAACAACAGTAACTGATAATAACAACAACGAAAAACACATCTCAGATCACCGAAAAACAAATCCAGATTCATTCACACACATTAACAACAATAACAACACCTTACCTTTACAAGCAGAGACTCTAAGCAACCGCTCAATGAATTTCCGATCAACTATGCTATCATCGACAGCTAGAACATGAAGAAGCTCAGATGAAGCTAAAGACGGAGTAGTATCATTACCGATTTCCAACTTCTCGGGACGCAAAACCTCAGCCATAACAGCAGTTAGATAACAAACGGAGCTGAAATCGATCAATAAATAGAGATAGAGAGAGATTTGAAGCTTCGAATCGAAGAATTTGAGAGAGATTGGAATGAGTTGATTTGGGGATTTGAAGAGGAGATTAGGAGTTTATAAAGGAAGAAGAAAAAAGAGGGAAAAAAAATGATATCGAAAGAGATTCTAAGAAATCTTTTGCATATCTGTGGGATTTTGTCTGTCGATTGCGCGTGGAAAATTATTTCTTTATTTACCAAAATAAAATAAAAATTAATTAATTTTCAACATTATATTAAATAAATATATATATGGTCAAATAATGTTGAATAGTGAAAATCATATAAAATCAAATTTGAAATCATATCATGACTCATATGATCTCTATGTTATTATATGATTTTTTTTATATATTTTAATATGAAAATGCTATCAAAAATAGAAAATTGTTATATACTTATTAATTTGATATTAAAAAATTTAATAACGTGTTTTTAGTGAATTTAATTTATTTTTATTTTTTAATTTTAACTAGTGAATTGTTATTTTAGTGTAGATTTTTAATTGTTAATTTGTTAAATATAATACATTTATCGATAATATTGTTTTTTTGGTTTATGGTTATTTTTAAAAATACTACTAGCGAATTTTTTAATTACATTAAATACTTACTTAGGCTTCTTATAAATATATATATAAATTAGTTGGTCAGATTCTATAGAGTTTTTTTAGTTTTAACTATGGTTTATTTCTTAAAATAATTCATGGTTTAGAAGGGTTTAATTTAAATAGGATTTTGTAAATCCATAATAACATAAGATCAGATCAATATATGTAAATTTTTAAAATATATGTAAGATATATTTTTTTATTTTACTTCTAATTGTGACTTGAGAAATCATGTGAAGATTTATTTTGATTTTTCGAGTATTGCTAAGATCGTGGAGCTTTATATTTATTTCTTAGATTTTACATATAAGTTTTATATTTTCTTAGGATTTTATTAATATATTTTCCTTATATAAAATATATGGACCACCTTATATTACTTAACTTTTACTTAAATCGATCTCAAATTCGTATCAAATCGAACCAGTTGTATGATCTCATCTCGTGTACTCCACTTTTATTTATTTAATAAAATAAATAAATTAAACTTATAAACAAATAAATAATTTATTTTTCTTACTACACACTTTTAACTTATAAACCTACAATNCACACTTTTAACTTATAAACCTACAATTTTTTTACTTAGTGTTTATATTTTTTTTTACGATTATATGTAATAATCACTTATACATTGCAATAATGTTTTGAATGTTTAATAAATAAAGCATATTAATAAAATAGATATAAATAAATTATGTTTATAATATAATAATTTATATTAATTAGTGTTACTATTGTATAGTTAGAAAATTAAATAACTTTGATGTGCATTATAATTACAAATTTTAAAGGATGATTTACAAAAGTGTTCCCATTCAAGCATTTTTTACAAAAATACCCTAATTAAGTATTTTTTTTGTAAAAATGCCCTAACATTATACTTAATATTATAAGTGGTATATCCTCACACTTTATGACAAATTTGCAAAAACGTATTCAATTAGGTCATTTTGCATAATTGATTTTTAAAAATGTCTTCATTCAAACATTGTTTACAAAAATATCATAACAATAAACTCAAGAGTATAATCGGTAAAGTCTAAAAAAAAGGCAAATTTGCAAAAAATATTTGAATTAGGGCATTTTAGGTAATTCCCCAATTTTAAAACACATTATTTTATAATTTTTTTTTTCTTACATTACTTTTTTTATTTTATTTATTTTTTAAAAATAATTTTGTAGCATTTTAAATAATTTTGTAGCATTGTACCAGTTTTTCCAGTTTAAACATTTTTAAAATTTGTGTTTATTTGTATTTGAAGTTAGTGATTACATGTTATAAACTATAGAAACAATTTATTTTTTATAAGTCAACACATAAAAAATTAGCACTAAAAATAATAGTGTTCATTAATATTTAATAATAATCTTTAAGAAATTAATATTTAAATTACCGTACGAAATAAGAAAAAGGATGCGTTAAAAAAAAAGAAAAAAAAAGGAAATTACAACACAACGGAGAACAGAGAACGGAGCTATGGAAGAGGAGAAAGCGGCGGCATACTACGACGAGCTAACACGTAAAGGTGAAGGAGCTGCTCGTTTCAAGCAAGGCCTAGGTTTTACTTCCGGAGCAGATGTTGTTCCGGCGAGAGGATCGGCAATTGCCTCTTCCTCTTCTTCATTTCTTAATCAATTCGTCAAAGCTTCTTCAAACCCTAATTCCACTGAAAAGCTTGAAAAGGATTCCGAGATCCGATCAATTAGAGATAAATTGAAAAAGAAACCTCAAGATCAGCAACAGCCTCGGGTTTCGGATAGGAGTTATAGAGATTCGAGTGAACGGCGTCGGTATCGGAGTAGAGAGCGGGATGAGAGAGATAAGAGCCGTAGAAGGAGAAGTAGGAGTAGAATTACTGAGAGGCGTAGTAGGTATGATGATAGAGAGACTCGGAGAAGGAGGAGTAGGAGCAGGAGTTCGTCGCCGAGGAGGGAACGGAGGAGAAGCGAAGACGACAGAAGAGGAAGGAGGCGGGAAGAAGTGAAGGAGCATCATAACCGGAAGAAGATTGATTACTCGCGGTTAATCAAAGGCTACGATGAAATGGTATACTATGATCTCACTTTCCTTCAGCTTTTGTGTAATCTCTAAGCTCCTCTGTAGAGTTTGCGAGTTAGAATGCTAAGAACATAGAACTTAGCTCAGCATTATCATGGAGATAGGGTTAAGTTTGTGCTTTAGCTTAGTTACAACAACACAGAGATGTTCATGTCTCATATTTATTTGGTAAGCAGGAATTAAACCCTTGAACTCCAAATTGGTACAAGAAACATTTTCATGAAACTGTCTTTGCTTACGGATTTAAGATTCTGTATATTATTGTTGTTTGTGTGTCTGTTATTTACCCTTTCCATTGATCACTAAAGGGTTGGTTGTGTTACTTTCTTGAACAGTCAGGTGCTGAAAAAGTGAAAGCCAAGATGAAGCTCCAGCTTAATGAAACTGGTTAGTTAGTTGGTCCCATTAGAGAGATTCGGTTGATTCTGTTGTCCATTCTCTTAGTTACTCAGATCTGATCTTCAGGACAACATCTTTTAAGTGGGATCCATCTTAAGATATATTAATGGAATACTGTGGAGCTGTCTATTTATGTCTAGGAATTAATGATGATCATATGGCTTTCTTACTAGTCCACTAGTCCACTACAAGACAATTGTAACTAGCAAAAAGGAACTTTGTAGCGAATTATATAGCCTTAAGTTGGTTGGTTCAGTAGATGAAGGTTTAAATGGTGCTAAGAGTCTGGATCTGTCTAGAGTTTCTAGGGTTTTAGTAGGTTATTGGGTCAAGATTTGAGAAATCTCTTGTTAATCAAAGTCTTCTATGGTATAGAGACACTTAGGATACAATGTACTTACTTTTCCTTATCAGCAAAGCAGACTGTTACTCACTGTTTAACGGCCCTTGTAGCTTTTTAGAACAACTCTGCAGATAGGTATTGAGACAAAACATTAGGAGATAGTAAATATATGAACAGTTTTCGTGATTTATCGCCAGAAACTTCCCGGTGATCAAGAAATACCGAATCTCCTCTCCAAATTTAATGAGATTCCTCACAACACATAGTGTAAAATCGTTCTAATCACCTTGTATTATGTTATGCAGCTGAGAAAGATACAAGTAAAGGTGTAGGCTGGGAACGGTTTGAATTCGACAAGGATGCTCCAGTGGATGATGAGGAAGTAGAAGAAGGTAAGCATTGTGACAAAACATAAACCTTATGTTACTAATGTTAAATATATATCTTCCATGATTTGGTTATACAATGCCGATAAGTGTTGAGATTTTTTTGTACTTTTGATGCTAAAAACTTGATAAAATTTACGCAGGTGCTGATGATGATGCAGCCATAGTTAAGCGAATGGGACAGAGCTTCAGGTTTTCCGCCATTGAGGTATCTTCATCGTCTACTAGTTTCATAGATCTTATAAATTTTATGGGAAAATGACTAAAAAACATTTCTACTATCTTCAAATGTTAAATTAATATTTTATGTTTTTCAAAAATTAATTTAATCATGATTTAGAAAATATACTAAAATAAAGGTTTTAATTTGATAAATATGACTAATCCACATGTTAGTTCTCACTAATTTTATTTTTTTAATATTTTATTTTAGTTGAATATATATTTTTTTTATCATAAATATAAAATAAATTATATTTATTCGTGCTAATGTACACGGATAATAGTTTTATAATCTGTTAAAAAAATAGTTTTATAATACTAGTTATAATGTGTCTATGACGTTAAACAAAGTCGATAAAATTAAAATAAAGTTGTGTCAGGTGAATTCGTTGTGAAGTGAGAATTTGACGAAAAAAATTGACAGATTTTACTACATTTTACAAATTGATGATTAAATTAATTTTTTGTTATAAACAAGATATTAAATTAAAATTCATCGATATTAGAAAATTTTTGTGGTCATTTTTTTTTCTGATTATATCCATAAATCATAAATGGTTGAATAAAACCTTGCAGGCAAAAAGAGAAGAGGAACTAAAAGCTGCCCATGACGAAGCCATGTTTGGAGCACCAATACACCAACCTCTTACCGATAACTCGGACCATTCAGACTACGACAATGTCACAGAGACAAGAAAGGTAAACAACGATGGTGGAGAAACTGAAAGCAACAATGGCGGAACAAGTCTTCTTAGTGAGAAGGTAAGTAAAAGCCGTGACCTCTCTGTATCGTTTCTTTTGTTCGAACAGTAATTAAGCAATGTCTGCTTGTTTAGGTGCTTGCAAAACAGCAAGGATCTTGGCGTGACCGAGCTCGTAAATTATAGGAATTTATAGGATCTTTCTTTAGTGGAAATCAATGAATCAGGTATAATTTATAGATTTTTGTTGATTTTTTTATTAATTAGGAGATCTTGTTTCTTGTGCTTGAACTGATTTTTGTTTTTTACTTGAAAAATCAATAGTAATTTATGTTTTTTGCAATACATATTAGTGATTAATAATTCAAAATTAATATTTTTAATATATTTTAAAATTTTGATAATTAATTTTAGCTGTTTTTTTTTCGGATTGCGGTATTTTAAGAATTATTTCTATTTATTAAATTCTAAATTTTAATAGTCTTCAACCGAAATCTCAAATTTTAGTAACGGAGTTTCTTGAACCTAAATTTCATAAAACTACAGATTAATTAATTCAATTTAGATTAGTTTTGAGATTAGAGTTTAATATTATGTTTAAAATTTTTGAGTTAAAAAAACTTGGTTATTAAAGATTTATTTATTTTGTAAACAGGTTTTGATATAAAAAGTTACAGCAAACAATATGCAAAGCAACCGGTACTAAAAAAAATGATTTCAAAATATTTTTTTGGTAATTAGTTTAATTAAAATATATTATTGATGAGTATCTTGAAATTTAAATATTGTTTTCATATATAAAATTTCTTAAAAAGAAAAAAAAATTACTTTTGAAAAATCATATTGCTTTGAAAAATATTGAATAACAGATAATAATATATTTAAATTTGGAAAAAAAAAGATAATAAGATAAGAATCGTATCCTTGCAAGTTGACCATTTGCAATCGTTAGTAACCGTGCCTCGAAACTATACAAAGCCACGCGTCAACTATTTATTGGCTACAACTAATACACCTCTTAGCCAATCAAAATTAGTTGTTACAATTTCCGTATTATATTCTTTTTTTTTACTCTGCGGAAAAAAAAAAGCATAAAAACCTAAAGGCTGTGAGGACTCTCTACAGAAAGCCGTCTTCGTCTTGTAATCTTTCGATCCGATTTTCTCTCTGCGATTCTAATGGCGAACCGTTGGTTGAGGCCTGAGGTATTAATCATCACCTTATGTAGATACTTTTCTTCTTTGAGTTTTGTCCCCGAATCAAGCGGATCGATTAGGTCGAGTCCATATATTGATTTTGTTTTGACTGCGTTTGTTTTGTGTTTCTAGATCTGGATTTGACTTATTCTAATAATAGGATTTTGTGTATATACGTGTATCGATACGAGAACATGTTGTGATTTTGCTTTTTTTTGTAGGTGTATCCTTTGTTCGCTGCTACCGGAGTTGCCGTCGGGATTTGCGGCTTTCAGTTGATTAGGAACATCACCAGCAATCCTGAAGTCAGGTATGCCTCTCTCTCCTTATGTTTTCTTCTGAATTTCTGCATGACTCTTAAGTCTTAATTCAGCTATCTCTAATTGACTTTCAGAGAATCTGTACACGAAATGAAATCTAGAACCAAATTTATATAGATTAGAACCATTTCTTTGGCGGATCCTTCAAAAGTTTGAATCATTTAGAATTGTCTTTTGTTATACACAGAACATGCATTGAAGATATAACCAATTAGAGTTGAGAAACAAAGATATCTAAAGGTTTATGATAGTATTTTCAAATCCCTTAAAACTCTCAAAATTCATATATTAAGGTTTGCATTTAGGACTCTGTATGATTTGTTGTCCCTTTCTTGAAAAGTCTTACAATAGATTACGTGATGACCCTCTTGTTTTCTGTTATTACACACACACGTCACACCTTCGATATGAACTTATTAGATTGTGCATTTAAGCCGTAGAAATTCATGTAGTTAGAACTTGTAATGTTTTCTTTTGGTCATAATCCTTCAAGTTATCACAACAGATTACGTGACCCTGTTGTTTACCTTTTGCTACACACACATAACACACACCTTGGCTGTAAACTTTTTCTCGATTGTGCATGTAAGCCATAGAAATTCTTGATTTTGGGTTTATATTTAGTGTGGTCTGTGACACAAACATAACATAACACCGTGTAAAGTTAGGAATCATAGATCTTGACATGATTATACTTGTGTAAAACCATAAGGACTATTCATGAATTAGGGTTTGTTGGGGTTTATATACTTAGTGTTGTGACTTGTGAGTGATTTTTTTTTGTTGTTTAAAATTGATGTGTGGGTTAAATAGAGTATCAAAGGAGAATAGGGCAGCAGGGATATTGGATAACTTTGCAGAGGGAGAGAAGTATAAGGAGAATTTCTTGAGGAAATATGTTCGTAATAGAGTTCCTGAAATCATGCCTTCCATCAACAAATTCTTCACTGATCCTAAATACTAAACACTATTCACTTCACCTATTGTTTGCTTATTGCTATTGCTATGTGATATAACAAAAACCTCATCTTTCAAAGTCGTTTTCGCATCTGTGATGTATCCTCCAGTGGATTTATAATTCTGGCTTTTGTTGTCTCTTTTTTTTTAATAACTCTTTTGTATGAAGTAACTGCAGTGTTTTCATTACAGGATCGTTTAATGTTTGGAAACACTTATTTTACTTTCTTGAAAATTTTTCATAATCTTCATGATCTCTATTACCAATTCTTAGCCACCTTATATAATATATAAGCTGTTTATATTTTATATATATACTAGATATGTATGTGAGAAAATGTTGTATTCAATCTCTAATGGGTAAATGATTAGAAAAAATTATGTATTTATGAATTTTATTAAAATAAATTGTTGATTTTTTTAAATGTGATGTATCAAAAATCATGTTGCATAAAATGAGCAATTTTGTTTATAGAAGTTTTGCGTAGATCGTTTTTCATATTATTATGGCTTTATTAATACCATGTTTTTAATGTCATAATCTCAAACCGAACATATTTTGACAAAATTATGATTTATTTGACTACATTTTTTAATATAAATATTAAATGAAAATTCAGAAAAATAAAGTATTCATTTATTGAACATAAAATATAGACTTGTTTTAATTTCTCATATATGCATACATATATATATGGAAAAAACATGCGTGTATATATATTATAAAAATAGAGTATTCATTTATTCATCAGAAAAAAATAAAGATTTGTTTTAATCATTTTTCTCCTAAATGTATGTATGTGTGTGTGTGTATATCTTACATATATATGTTACAAGTAAAGTGTAATGCCTAATGGGAGTTTTATAATGTTATGGACACTACTAAAATGCAAAGGATAAGCACATAGAGATGATAACTTAGTTTATAAAAGAGTAGAGAAGTTGTTGAATTTTCAGTAACCAAGAAGGTCACTTAATGGGAAAATATATTAACCAGTAAATGTAAATTAATCATCTGTTACTGTTAAACTAAACAGATAATACAAAGATAAAAAAAATTAATGGTGTACAAAGATTTGAAGTGTACCTGAGTGATGTGTGTACTAAATAGGAAAATGTTCAACATCCATTGATGGAAATCCAGTTTGTGCCATTCGAATTCCTCTTAGTAAACTCTTTGCCTTCTCTTTTTCCTATAAACATCACTCACAAACTATCTTAGTCAAAAACTATGTATAGAACAAAGTCTTAACAATGGAACAACTATAACAATGGAGAAACTATGTTTAAGATTAAGTGTTAACAATGGAGAATCTGTCTAGAATCTATGTGAAGACTAAGTGTTTAACAATGGAATGAGAATCTATGTGAAGAATCTATGTGTAGACTAAGTGTTTAACAATGGAGGATCTATGTGTAAGTGTTAACAATGGTGAATATGTATAGACTACGTGTTAACAATGGAGAAACTGTGTGTAGACTGAGTGTTTAACAATGGAGAATCTATGTGTAGACTAAGTGTTAATAATGGAGAATCTATGTGAGACTAATTGTTTAACAATGGAGAATCTGTCTAGAATCTATGTGTAAGTGTTAGCAATGGAGAATCTATGTGAAACTAATTGTTTAACAATGCAGAATCTGTCTAGAATCTATGTGTTAGTGTTAACAATGGAGAATCTATGTGTAGATGTTAACAATGGAGAATCTATGTGTAATAGTGTAAGTGTTAGCAATGGAGAATCTATGGCTAAGTGATAACAATAGATAATATATGTGTACTAACTGTTTAACAACGGAGAATCTGTCTAGAATCTATGTGTACTAATTGTTTAACAACGGGGAATCTGTCTAGGATCTATGTGTAGACTAACTGTTAACAGTGGAGAACCTATGTGTAGACTAAGGTGTTAACAATGGAGAAACTTGGGAGTTAAGAAGACTTACAGGGCCACTATAATCAAGAAGACGAGTACAATACACTTCAGCTTCTTCAAATCTTTTCTGTGTTTTACAATGTGTAGCTAGAAAAACCAAAGCTTCAAACATATTTGGTCCTTCTAATCCTTCACCATCCATTTTCTCTAAATCTTTCTCAAAATAAAACGCAGCTTCTTCATTACGTCCTAGTTTCTGATGAAGTTTCGCTAGTTGATTAAGAGCTATTCCTTCTGTATCAGTACAATTCACAGCTCTTTTATAACACTTAATTGCTTCTTCAAGCATGTAAAGCTGCTCAGTTTGATAGCATTTAGCCATAGCTATCCATAACCTTGAATCATTAGGAAGAAAAAATACCGATTTGCGAAAATAATGTAGCGCATAAAATGGCATGCCCATCATCTCATAAGCTTGTCCTAAACCATACCAAGCTCTGTAATCAGATGGGTTTATATCAACAGCTCTTCGATATGCATCGATTGCAGCAGGTGTGTTCTTCATTTCGACATATTCGTGACCCATAAGCGTCCACGCAGATAAGTACTTCTTGTTGAGTTTTAAAGCTCTTCGGAAATACATTACTGCTTTCTCATGTTGTCCCTTTAAACTGTAATAGTTTCCGATAATGCAGCAAGACTCTGGTCTGTATTTATCGGTTAAAAACACCTTATGTGCAAGATAACTTAGAGCAGCGCAAGCTTCTTTTGCGTAGAGAACATTAGAATACAAGTCCATATCTTCTACCCTATAAGGATCATTTCTCAATAGTTCTTCAAACATGATTTCAACCTGGTCAAATTCCCTTAGACTATATCTAGCTTTCGCAATTTGAGCTTGGATGTAATTGCTAAAACTGAAAATACCTTGCAGATAGTCGTATTTCGCCAAAGATTCAGTGTGCATTCTGAGTTCTTGATAAGCATTAGCAAGAAAAAACTCTTTCATCCAATGATTGTTTAGATTAAGGCTATTCAAGATCTCGATTGAAGTACACAGAGACTGTAGCTCTGACCAAGCACTCCAATTCCATGGATAACTGTTTACAGATTCCACGAGACTAGCACGAGCAAGACTTTCGTTTCCTTTTTCTTTAAGAACCAAACCATATAAGTATAATCCAAACGAATCTATTGATCCACTTCTTCTCAATGCCGATAACTCCCTCTCTAAAGGTACGAGTTCACGGTTTACGGCATCACTCTTACCCAAAGGGCCTTCAAGTTCTATCATTTCTTCCTCTTTCCGTTTCTCTCCAGCCTTCAAATGAAACAATCACATAAGTTAATGACTGTGTTTACATAGACATCTGCAACATTATAGTCAAACTAAACTTGTACTTAACAATTCTTTCATGAATCATTTGCATACCCTAAAGATCTCTTGTAGTCATACACCATGATTGTGACTAGTTTATCAATAGCTTACTCGTGGAAGTTAAATATAACACTTAGCACGGTCAAAATAGCTATTGAAATCCATTGGAGCCATCTTATATAGTATATAGAAGCTCTAGCTAAATCAGAAGGGGAAAAGATACAAATAAAAACCAGAACATACCAGATAAAGCGCATAGCAACGCAAGAACACTGATTTCTTACTCATTTGACCACGAAGCTCATGAGCAGCTCGTCTATACTCTCGACAATCAAAATAACACTTTGATAAAAGATAACGGTCACCATCCATCACTTCATCTTCTTCTATAAGTGGAGTAGATGCTTGAGGTAAACCAATGGATGGTGATGGCGTTGAGCTAAACTCATTAGTGCTAAACCTTCTTCGAATGCTCGAGCTTCCTCGCTGAAACCTTGTGTTTGATGGTGTAGAATTTGATGGATCTTGCTCTATCCCCACAAGTTGCTCTCCTGCCCTGTAATTATAACAAAAATCCATGGAGATTTCAAAACCTAGTAATGACTCATCTATCTCATCATCATCATCATTATCATCATCATCATCATCATCATCATCATTGTAATCATCGTTCGCTTCAATAGATTTAGAATCGGAAAACTAAACCATTAACCTACAATTCACAAATCTAGATAACCGATTTCGAAACCATAAACAATGTGTTCTTTCATGAATTCTCAATCTGTATCATCACTCTTCAATGATCTCAAACTCAAATCACAATCAAATCTAAACAAAATCCGAAGTTGAATGTATCCAAATACCAAATTCCAATCAACAATTCAGCTAAAAAACCATACAAGCTTTCCATTTTAGATCAAAGGAACTTAAGAACCAGAACAGATGCTGAATATCTTCACTTCCGATTCAGAAAAAACCGCAAAAATTGAGGTCACGAGATTAAAACAGTAAGTGAGAGGAAAGTATTAGATTTAGGGTTTAACGAAGCTTTACCATTTTGCGGCGGAGTATAAACAACGGTCACTAAGCTGACGAATAGCAGAACGGATTTCGATACGGTAATTATCTTTAGAGACCATTGTAGAAGCAGAAGCTATGTTGTTGAAGTGTCCAAAAGAAAGTGATTGACGTCGTGAAGAGATTTGCAGAAACCTCGCGCCTTCTCGATCTGTTCGATTTTGAAATTAGACAGAAAAATTGTGTTTATTGGGCCTTATTGGGCTTTCACTAGGCCCATTAAATTGTATAAATTAAGTGATTTTTACTTGGGTAAAAGAAATTAATTATTAAAATGGTTTAAACCGAAATTTAAAATATTTAAAATTCAAAACTATAATTGAACTTCAATTTTTTATTTTATTTTAAGATTAAGATTTAATTTTGTATTTAATGTTTAATTTTAATAAAAAAATATAGTTATTATTTATTTTTTTAAATCGAATATCAAAATTTAGGGTTTATAAACTATTTTTATATTCCAGATTTGTGTTCATTACACAAACATAATTCAGAATAAATTGATTATGTAGTTGGTAAATACTAATTTTTATGGTGAATAAATGTAATTAAAAATTAACTTAAGGAAAACCGAATCTTAACCGAATCTAAACCGGATCTGAACCGGAACTTAACCGGACCTAAACCGACTTGTACCGAAATTGATGAGCTCGTCTCTCTCGAGATATGAGCATAAAGAAGAAGAGTGATTTCAAATTGGCGCTATAGAATTCATTCAACGTATCTTCCCCCAAATTTCCCTCTCAATTTTCGATTCAATTTATTTCCTTAAATCCCTCCAAAATTCTCTCAAATTCTCAATCCATCGATTTTCGTCAGCGATTGTCAGATCTACCGTTGAAAAAAAACCCCGAAAATCGCCGTTCTTGTCTCATCTTCTTCCATGCCGGAATCTTCTTCTTCTTTACACCATTCGTACAGTAGAAAGCAGAAATCTCTCGGCCTTCTTTGTACTAAGTTCGTACTATTTTCACTGAATCCCTTCTCGTTGATGACTTTAATTTTGCTTTTGCTTCTCGATTTTCTGATGTTTTGTCGTGTTTGTTCTTATTAGTTTCTTAGCTTTGTATAATCGAGATGGTATCGAGATGATAGGGCTTGACGACGCTGCCATGAAATTAGGTATTTGTAACCCTTTAATCCAGTTTCTGATTCTTATTTTTTAAAGCTGGATTTTGACTGGATTTGGGGTTATTTTTTATTTCCAGGAGTTGAGAGACGGAGAATCTATGATATTGTTAACGTATTAGAGAGTGTTGGGGTGAGATTTGTTATCTTCAGTGTTCTAATTCGCCTGATTACGTTGTATTTTATTATAAACAAGTCTGGTGAAATTTCTAGGTTTTAACAAGGAAAGCTAAAAATCAGTATACATGGAAAGGATTTGCTGCAATTCCAGAAGCGTTGAATGAGCTAAAAGTGGGTTTTGTTCTTGAATTCAAGCCCTTTATTCATATGTTAAATCTACCAATTTTGATCTGATAATTCTCGCTAAGAAGGTTTAATGCTGCAGGATGAGGGAGTTAAGGACACTTTTCACCGTTTCTACAGCAATGAGAACGTAAAAGTAGGTGATTTGGATTAGGTTTCTTTAAAATATGTTGTCCTTGTGTTCTCTAAACTTAGGTTTGTTTCAGACATCTGATGATGAAGATGATGAGGAAGAATCATCTCAACCTTATTCTAGTAGTCAGAATGATAATTCAAAACCTGACTCCCTTCAACAATCTTCATCTTCGATGAAAACAGGTAGCTTTCATTTTATGGTTGAAGTAGTTTCATTGATGAACAAAGTTCTGTTTCTTCTGCTTGAATGAGCACTATTTGCCAAATGTGTTAGTTAGGGTAAGTTTCATTAGAGATTCTTCAGCTTAGTCGAAAATGAGTAGCATTTTGTGTGTTTGAAGTCGTTTCAATGATGTACAAAATTATGCATTCTTCAGCTAGAATGAGCGCTTTTTGTCAAATATGTTAGTTAGGGTAAGTTTCATTAGACATTCTTCAGCTTCGTCGAAAATGTGTAGCATTTTGTGTTTTGAAGTAGTTTCAGTAATGTACGAAATTATGAATTCTTATGCTAGCGTGAGTCTTTTGCCAAATATGTTAGTTAGGGTAAGTTTCATTACACATTCTTCAGCTTCGTCACAAATGAGTAGCATTTTGTGTGTTTGAAGTAGTTTCAATGATGTACAAAGTTCTGTATTCTTATGCTAGAATACGCTTTCTTTTTTTTGACAAATATGGTACTATGGATAAGTTTCATTAGATTCTTTTTCCAGAAATATGATATAATGTTGGTTTTTTTTGACGTGTCATTGGTTGGTTATGTGTGACAGATAACCGGAAAGAGAAATCTTTAGGACTTCTTACTCAGAACTTTATCAAACTCTTTGTTTGCTCTGATGTAAGTTACAAGTTAAAGTTTCCCTTTTCAAAAATTAGTGGGTTTTTCACCAAGTTACTAAAGAGTTTTCTGAATGTGGTTTAACTGTTTAGAATAAGACCATCTCTCTTGACGAAGCTGCAAAATTACTCCTTGGTGATGCTCACAACACGTCAATAATGAGAAGTAAAAATCATCTTTCTTTTGTAATTTTGAAGTCTCTTTTATGTTTGCATATTGATTTATGTGTTTGTTGACATGTTGATATATTTTTTTTGCAGCAAAAGTAAGGCGGCTTTATGATATTGCCAATGTTTTGTCGTCAATGAATCTCATTGAAAAGGTACGTAAGTTACAGCTGCAGATTATAGCATATGTTTTTGTAGCTACTGATTAGACTTAGAGTTTGATTGGTAGAGCTTTAAGCCGAGTTTAAAGCTTTTTAAAAGTCAATCAAGTTTATTTGACATAACATAAAATGAAACAATAATGAGATCTAAAAGCTTCTCACTCCTATGCTCGTATTTGCAGTTTTTTTAAGCTTTAAACTCTCTACCGATCATATATTTTTAATATAATATTTATAACTTACAACTTCAATAACTTACTGCTTCTGCTGCCTTACTAGTTTTTGTATTCTGTTGTTACAGACACACACCTTAGATTCTCGAAAACCAGCTTTCAAGTGGTTAGGATACACTGGCGAGCCTACTTTCACGTTAAGCAGCGATTTAAAGCAAACTGGGTCAAACAAAAGAGTTTTTGGAACTGATCTTACAAATGTCAATGTCAAGAGAATCAAATCAACATCTTCAACTCATGAGGATGCTACAGAGAAAGAGCCAAAGATGACTAATCACACACTAGCAGAAAGCTCACATGACAAAAACTATGCTGAGGAATCAAGAAGTTACCAGTTTGGTCCTTTTACACCAACTAGAGGTACGAACCCAACCGCAACCTTGGAAGATAACTCCAGTAGAGCTTTTGACGTGGAGAATTTCGATTCTGCTTATCGCCCAACTTACCAAAATCAAGGTGAATATACTCAAATACCCATCTAATATCTTATTTGACAACAATTTTGCTATAAATAACAGGGAAAATGACTAAAAAGATATCTTATTTTCATGAAATGTTAAATTAATATCTCAATTATCGTAATAACTAATTATTAAGTTGTTATATGTAGTTAAATAAATCTATAACTTTTTAGATGTGATAAATGAATATCCACAATGCTACATCTCGTTAAATTCAACCACTAAATCATTATAAAAAGTAATAACTTAAAAAAAGTTACTATTTTTGTAATGTTTTGGTAGATGAATAATGTGAAATTGTGGATATCGATTTACCATATTTTAAAAATTGCAGATTTATATAACTATAAGTAACAAATTGGTGATTAATTTGTTATTGTTAGTCATTTTCCCTAACAAACTATGAAAATTAACTCTTTTTTTTTACTCATTTTAGTTTTGAGAGAGCTCTTTTCCCATTACATGGATGCTTGGAAGTCATGGTACAGTGAAATAACCCAGGAGAAAAAATCAGAACACCATTAGATTTCTTCTTTCTTTTCTTACTTATGAACAGCATCATTAGTACAGATTTCTTAATCATTTTTTTTGTCCTTTTAACCACCTTGTTTTTAGATTCTCCACTAGATTTCCTGATCTGTCTAGGTCTGATTTTCACTGTAGTCTGCAACAATCATTTTGATTATGAAACCATTTCGGATACAACTTATATTGTTGAATTACATTGCTTACATAATTTCACAAGAACACAGTTTCTCTCACAGAAAATGCATTATTTTATTCGTTATTACATCTTTATAAAGGAATCTGCAGGAACTGCAGTGTTTTGTCTTAAAGCTTTGAAGGAGGTTTGTACCATCCCCATGGTTCATCAGAGATATACTGAGTTACCTGTTTTACACTCAGGTAATTCTCAAGTCCCCTACAAAGAAACACACAGAAAAGTTCAGTTTTTTTGTAGCTTGTGAGGTAATGTTTTCATGAACACAATTCTATATAGTTAGAGATGCTTATATGTTTTGTTAATGGATACACTTGTTAGAGAAAGAGACTTACCATTCTCCTAATTCACGGCCAAAGCCACTGCGTTTGGTACCACCCCATGGAGCTTGTGTGAAGCATGGCTGCGAGCAATTGATCCACACAATTCCTGCTGCAAAAGCCTGAAAAAAAGAGTTACCAGGTATGTATCATAAACTCAATTCTGAACTCAAGAAATGAACATAAGCCCTGAAATGAATTGATGACATTAAACTATAATTTCAATTTAACCAAAACATATAATCCAAATTTGAGATTTTTATTAAAGTTTAGGGTGAAAAAAAACTGTTTTAATAGTTGAGGATTTTTTTCACCAAAGGTAGATAGTTGAGGGTTTAAAATACCATAATCCCATGTCTGTTTTGCTAAAAATGCTGAAAACATTGAACTTTGATACTCACCTTACTAACTCGGTCACATCTCTCTAGATCATTTGATAATACTGCACCAGCTAATCCATATCTATAGATGAAAAATGAAGCCAAACATAAGCTTTATCAATGGAGTTTTCTTGATCAAAATTAAAAGAAAACTCCTAAAACTCACTGTGAATCATTTGCCAGATGAATTGCTTCTTCCTCGTTAGAGAATGTTTTAACACATAGAACAGGACCAAACACTTCTTCTCTCCAGATTTGCATTGAAGTTTTCACATTTGTTATGATTGCAGGCTCAACAAAATACCCTTTCTTTAAATGCTGCAGACAAAAACCGAAACACTTTAAATGGTTCTGACACTCTACATAGAGTTTGGACATAGAAGCCACACTTAGGAATCTAGATTCTGACATGTACCTTAGGATGAGTTCCACCATAAAGAACAGTTGCACCTTCACTCTTTGCGTTTGAGACAAACTTCAGTACTTTCTCGTACTGCACAGGATTATGACTTATGAGTAAATGTTTAAGCTAATCAAGAAATCATATGGACCGTTAGAGATGGATCTATGGTAGGAACGGTCGGGGCGTTACAGATGAGTTATTGAGTTCAAAATGCTTAAACTTTAAGCAATATTACCTGTCCTTTGCTGACAACAGGGCCAAGCCTGCAACCTTCTTCAAAAGGATCTGAAATCTTAATATTCTTTGTCCATTTTACCAGCTTGTCCAAAAATTCATCAGCGATTTTTTCCTGCCATTTCACTCGAATGCTCTCAACATTAAAACATCATAACAAGACATAACATACTTCTTCTCTAAAGAGCATCTATGGCGAGAGAATTTTGCAGATTATATGCTGACTTACATGCACTAGAAGTCGAGATGTCGCACTGCAAATCTGGCCATTAGTCCAGAAACAACCAAACATAGTCCATTCCACAGCTGTTAAGAGCAAAGGTTTGGTCACTAATATCAAACCAATAGCTAAGAATACACTTACCATGGCTTTTTAGGGTTCCAAAGTACTCACTAACCTTTGTCAATATCAACATCATCAAAGACAATGATAGGGCTTTTGCCTCCAAGCTCCAAGGAAACAGGCTGCAGAACAAAAAGTATAATTCATACACAGACCCCGGAACAATCATAGGTCAAACAAACAAAACCGAAGGGAGATACTTATTCCAAAGCAAGAGCAACAAGGCTTACTTTAACTAATTGAGCAGCAGAAGTCATAATTTGGCTTCCAGTTGCAGTGCTTCCAGTGAATACAACCTAGTAGAAGCTAAATTATCAATAACACAAGAATGATGAAAGATAAAACTTGAAGGATAAGACTGACTATAATCAAACCTTGTCAACTTGTGGGTGTGATGCTAGTGGAGCACCTGCTTCAGTGCCTAAACCAGTCAAAATATTAAGAACACCGGGCGGGAGACCCACCTCACGGCAAATATCAGCAAGCTCCAAACATGTACTGAAGTAAAACCACATCAAATTTAGCAAGTTCATGAGCTAAAAATCCAAAAATGTTAGCAACAGCATCAACAGGAATCAAATACATACAGTGAAGCCAGCTCTGAAGGTTTCAGTATTGCTGTGCAACCAGCAGCAAGTGAAGGAGCAACTTTCCAAACAGCCATCAGTAATGGATAATTCCTTCACTCAAAATGTAGAATGTAATCAATACATAAGAAAAACCAAATCAATCTGCTAACTTAACAGATTCAGTAACCATAAAAGTAACTTAAGAAACATAATCACGCGAAAGATACCATGGAGTAATCAGACCAACAACACCAATGGCTTCCTTAAGAACATAACCCTTAAAAGTATCTAAAGGAAGAGAAAGTGGAGCTTTCTGCTTTGCATCTAATCCTTCAGCTAAATCAGCATAATATTCAAAACATCCAGCAACATCATCCTTCAAAAGTTTACACACAAAGTGTAAGAAAATTGCATCACGAAATAAACCGAAAATTTTCACAAAATCAAAAAGAGAGAAGAATACAATACCATATCCCATGCTGCTTCTTCTAAAGGTTTACCACAATCAATTGCTTCAAGATTTGCTAATTCAGTCTTTCTCTCTATTACCTACACATATATACATTTATCTTAGAGAATATGGTATTTTAGGCCATGAACTATCTCCATTTGGTGAAAAAACTTTCAATTGTCAAAATGGGTTTTCTAAAACCTCAATTTTGATAACCGGGTTTTTAAACCATACCGGATTTAGTAAACCAAAACTAAACTTTGAACTAAAATCAAACCATAATCTCAAAATTTAACCAAAACATATAATCCAAATTTGGATTAATTATGTTATAATTTCAAGATTTCAGTTTGAAAAACCCGGTTATTAAGGTTTGAAGTTAAAAAAACCCAGTTCAAGATTTAAAAAACATTTTTTTCGGGGTTTTAAATACCGTAGTCCCTTTTTCTTATCCCAAAAGCTGCAATTAGAAGTAAAAGAACACACAAAAGAGGATAATCATACGAAACAAACAGATCAAATTGCAGTATTGAAGTGATCCAAATCTTCTTGAATCTCATCTAATACCTTAGCTGCAATAGCACGTAAGTATCGAGCACGAACAGCACCAGATGCTCTTGACCAATCTTGTCCTTTGTTCCTAGTAAACGCATTCCTAGCAGCTTTCACCGCAAGCTCTACATCTTCAGAAGTTGCAGCTGGTATATAACCTAGAAAACAACACCACCAAACCCTAATTTCAAGATAAATCCCAAAATTGAAACTAAATCAAGCATAACCCCAGCTTCAGATCCACTTAATTGATGAAAAAACAACAGAAATTAAAGATCAATACCCAGGAAATTCAAATCCAATCATCCTAATTTGGCCTATAAGGAAATAGTAAATCTAGATAAAATGTGTACTCTCAATCTTCAATTGACTGAATCTAAACACATAAAATCCATTGACTTCACTCAACAAATTAAGCGAAACACGAAGAAAAAAGCGTACGAGATTTAGCTAAAAATAGAAGAGAATCTTGAAAATTACCAACGATTTCTTCTGTAGCGGGATTAATAACTGAGAGAGTTTTTCGATTTACAGGCTCTACCCATTGACCATCGATGAAGAGTTGCCGTCTCGGCACTGTAATCGCCATTACTGGGATATACCAAGAATTGATACAGTTCTAAATCAAAGCTATGAATTTTTTTTTATCTCTTATAACATTTTCTTACATATTAATAAAATATTAGCTTTTTTTAATACAATAAATTGTTTGTTTTATTTTGTTGATCTCTACTGTAAGCGAATAAAATCATATTTATTTTATTTTATTGATACAAATGATAAACAGAATAAAAAAATTATAATAATTAATTAGTCGTATTTGTTTGAAGGGATCGAGGTGAAAAATTCCGTTTTGATGAGAAATTTTTCAACTTTTTAATCTAGTATTTTAAATTTTAATTTTTTTAATTTGGTTTTTGGTTAATTTTTGTAAAAATTTGTTATTTATTAAAACATTACATTTAACTAAATCGATGAAAAAAAAACATTTCTGTAATACTAAATCACGATTTTACACAAAAATCATCTACTTTCACCAAAACAATAATAATGTATTATGATTAAATGAAAATATAAAATTCATCGTTTCCTTTAAAATTCTGTAATTTTGACAAATTTAACATTTCATTTTTTTATTAGTGAGAACAAATCAGAATTTTGAATTTTGTCAGTTACATAACTTTTTTTAAGGCTTTTAAATTAGGATTTAAAAATAATTTTGAAATTTTGTTTTTACAAAATCATGAAAATTCATAGTTTGTCACTTTTTGTTACAGCTTAGTCCTCAATCTTCATAAATAATAACAATTTCACCCCATAAAAATCACAAAACGCCCAAATAAATTAATAAGTATTTTCAAATCTGTCTCGAATTATACAAATCAACAACAAGATCATAATCCATCAATAATAATAAGAAAAATCAAACATGTAAAATTCAAATTTCAAATTAAAAAAAAAATCACTCAATTCTTCGTTGTAGTCTTGTGATATTTATCTTTGACCCAATTTAAACCCAACGATGTTCCGATTTTAACCTTTTTCAATCCCGTCGTCGCCGCCGCTTTCGTCTTCCCTAATCCTTCTCCGATCTTCTCCTTATACTTCGCGCTTCCACTCACCGCGCCGCCGCCGCCTTCTCTTCCGCCGTCTTCCGCCGATTTCTTCGACGATTGATTGTTATCCCATTGATCAGCCCAAGAATTTTTCTCCATTTTTGTATCAGAGAGAGAGAGAGAGATTTTATTTAGGTTAGATATTTATTTGACTTTTAATTTTGATTTAAATTAAATTTTGAGAGTAATGATGAGTGCTCATGCGTTTTATAATGTTTAGAGAATTGTTCTTTCTTCTTAGTTGTTTTTTTGTTTCCTCATTCTTTTTAGTTGTTTAAAAGGGAATAAATTTAATTAAAATTAATATTTAATTAATGATAGGTTGAATATTAATGTTTTCACAATTTTATATTGATTTTTTTGACTTTTTTCTTTAATTTGACTAAGTAATTATTTATGTTTATCTAGTTAATGCAATATCTATATTTACATTTAATTAAATCATATATTCTTTCCATATCAAAAACATTGATGTTCTATATTTTTTCACACATATTAAGAAACATTAATTATGTATAATTATTTATTTTTTTAATTATTTTTAAATAATATAGTAACATCGTAAATCTAAAAACAATTAATATTGTTGCTAGATTTATTTTAATTAAATTAAATAAAAAAAATTATAAAAAATCAATTTTTTTTGACACAAATAAACAAACCCAAAACATCAATCTTTTTATACGGAAGAATTATTAATGACGGTTTTTATATTTCATTTGATAAAATAATTGTGTGATTATTGCAGTTTTTTGTGCTTATCTTTTGAGTCATTATATGTGTTCTATATAATTTTTTTTTAATCTAATTTATACCTTACTTTCCACGTAAAGAAAGTATATTTTAACTTCTTTAAGCTATACACGTCATTTCGTATTCGCTTATTATTGACTACTAATCACGGGTCAAAATATATGGGCCTGGTCAACGGCCCATTTAAATGAGGCTTAGATCAACAAATTATAAGTTTAAGATGTTTAATTAATGGGCTTTGTACTATATACGCAGGCCCCTTTTTGTATATAATAATATTTAAAAACTAAGAAATTACACAAAAATTTAAGACTTGCCCAAAATTTATGAGTAACGTCAAAATTAATAATTATCAGAGTTTTTAGCCTTTCAATAAATTATGTATGTATTACTTCATTTTTAGAAATATTTTAAAATGTTAGAAATATTAAACACCTTATTTATAAAAAAAATCTTCAAGTTATAAAATTAATCTTGATTAATATGACTATTAATATAAAACGTCTACCATACCTTTTTCCCAAAAAAATTACTAAAAATTTAACCGATTAAACTGCAAAATTTGGACTATATAAACACAATTATGTTTATCCAACCCATCTATTTATTTTACATCAACAATTCTAAATTTATTTATATCATGCAACGTATCATACAAATTTTTTATGTTTTTTTAAGTTGTGTAAATAATATTTTGACCATCCCAATATGTTGTGAAAAAAGTTTAATTGATCGAAGAAAGACAAAAATGGAAATTGTACATTCTATTTGTTGTAGACACAAAAACCGACAAAAACAAATTAGACTAATAAAAGCTGTTTCAAATAAAATCTTACAATTTCTTTTTATTTTATTTATTAAAGAATTAAAATGGAGAAAAATAATTCTTTGTACAATGCATTTATGTATGTACACATTTCTTGTTCACGTTTGTCATCATTACTTTTATTTTTTCGTACCAAATAGATATCAACACAATACTTATATATGTGGAATGATCTGATCTCTCTATATACTATATATGCATTCATTAGAAAATCTATTAAAACATTATATATACACATTACATCATATATATTTATATATATTTATTATGTATATATATATACATGTGGATTCTTGATCATATGATATAGTAGTATATCTGTATATGATACATATATATATATATATGTCACCATTTACATGCTAATTAAAATTGAAAGAAAATTACGATTTTAAATTTGGACCGAAATTATTAATATTATGATTTGTACTGATAATTGAAGCTTATAAGTTCGATAATATACATAGATGAATTAAAATGTGAAAATAAAAATATATCTATCGTACGAAGTTTGACTATAATCAATATATTAACAATTATATCATTTGTACTAACAATACTATTTCTCATTGTTCAAATTCAAGTTCGATATTTCTCGATAATCAACATGTAAACAAGCTTGTTGTATTAAGTTTTTGTTATGAATAGAATTTGAAAACAAAGGGTAAATATTTAATTTCTTGATTAGAATTTGAGNAACATAGAAAATTTATATATATATATATATATATATATATATTTAGTGATACAAGTAGATTTTATAAAAATCTAAAATAAGTAAAAAAAAAAACACCCATCAAAAAGATAAATCTTGAAGAACAAAAAAAAGTAGCAAAAAGATAGAGAGAGAAAGAAGAAAACAAAACAAACAAAAAACACAGTTTGATGATGTTTTTTTTTGTAGTTTGATGATGGATGATACAACAAACAGCGAATAGATCGGACCGAGACGCTTGATTCCCCTTTTAATAGATCAATTCATATGAATCTTAATTCAAAAAGTAGAGAGAGAAAGTGGAGAGAGAGAGAGATAAAGGCAAAACCCTAATCTTGAATTCTTGAAATCTTAATCTTGAATTCTTGATCTTCTTCCTTCTTCTTCTTTATCTAGCTGAAAAAAGTGGAGAGGGAAAGAGATAAAACAAACCCTATTCTTGAATTCTTGAATTCTTGAATTCTTGAAATCTTGAAATCTTGAAATCTTGAAATCTTGAAATCTTGAAATCTTGAAATCTTGGAATCTTGAAATCTTGAATTCTTGAATTCTTGATCTTGATCTAATTGGGATTCTTGATGATGATTTTGGGATATTTGTGTCAATATGATGATGATGTTGGGGTCTTCTTGGTTATTGGGGAGAGAAAGAAGAAGAAGGAAGATAAGAAGAAGATGAAGATGAATAATCATCGTAATCATGATGGTTATGATGATGATAGTCATCATGATGATGTGGGGAAGTAAAGTGAGAAGTAGAGAGAGAAAGAAGAGAGAGAGAGAGATAGAGAGAAGGTGAGGTTGTAATGATGAAGAGAAGTCAGAGGTTAGGAGAAGAAACTTATCATTGCTACTTTGATTTTTTTTAAACATTGTTTTTATTTTTATTTTATTTAATTTAGTTATATTTTTATTCTTTTTGTTGGATTTTCAAGAAATATCACAAATCCTATTCATTGAGAGAACACTAAGAGTTAAAAGTTTGTTCTTTCTTTCAATTGTGTATACAAATATTTGTATTGGTTATATCGGGTAAGTGTGAAGAAAAATTAGATTATGTGATTTCTTTATTAATTTTATTAGTCATTTAATTTTAGATATCTTAACTATTTAATTTGATAAGAACGATAAAACAAAAACAATATAAGAACCAAAAAAAAAAAAATTTAGCCAATTTCTTTTTTTTTGTTCAATCATTTGTGACATAATTACAAAGTTTACAATATAACTATTAAATCCATACATTTTTTTTGATCTTATGTATATATATATTGTTGAAATAGGGATTGCAAATTTTTTTTCTCAAAACAAAGTAATATATTTTGTATCAAATTATTTACAAATGTTGAGTTTATAATTCTGTATATGAACATAGATTATAAGAACATAAATTATACAAAGAATATTATAGATTGAATAATAAAAAAAAGGGTATACACACACTATATAAATATGACTTTTTTTTTCTCAGCAAATATGTCTTTCATGTGTAGTTTACACATTAATTCTTACTAATTTTTTATTCTATTGTGAATATATATAATATATGTTAAATTTATAAAAATATGTATGTGGACTTGCACGTATCAAAAATCTAGTTTATTTATACATATAACAATATATATATATATATATATATATATATATCAAAACTATTCCACAATTTGAAGTATATGTATATTCTTTTTAATTTCGGGATTGTTATTCATTCATAGTAAACCATATATATAAATTAAAGTATATGTATAAATTACAAAAGAAAAACATTAAAATTAAAAGTAACAGAAAAAAAAAAGTTAAAGCATGGTACAAACTTTTGATCGATGGATCGATCAGGCTTGTTCTTAAAGCACATGGATATTCTTTCCATATACAAAAAATAATTATATCAATAATTTCCATTAATCAACTTCTAATTTTTATCTCAATTGTTTTTTTTTTCCGCACTTTTTAATTAAATAATATATATATATATATATATTCAATCTTTTTTCTACTTTGGCCTATAAAATATATTGTCTGTGTATATATATCCATATTCAATTGAATCTCACTTTTTTCTTCAATTTTAAATAAATAATCATATATATATATATATGTATGTGTGTGTGTGTGTATCTACAATATTGTATTTTTTGAACACTACAATATTGTATAAGCCAAGCTTTATTTTTGTATAACCCAATAATGTATAGCTTATAATTGGTAATAATCTAATTAAAACTTTAATTGTATCTAAATCATCTTGCAAACATATACTAATCCATAATGATGATTAATTTAATCTCAGTTTCACAAAATTTTATATGGATATACGATACAAATTATTATTATTATTATTTATGATTTTGTAAAACTATATAATTAAACTGGTATATTAAAACCGGATTGCATATTGCAAACGACACGAAAATCCAGTAAGGAAAATTTTACATTAGAATAAGTATGAACATTGCTATATTACACTTAAAACTATAATAAAAAGAAAATTTTCAATTACAATTCTATGTGAAAAAAACTTTTGCAAAACAAATTTTTTTTTAACTCAAATTTTTTTTGCAAAACAATCTATTTCTTTTTAACTAAAAAAAACTAACAATCTATACGCAAGCAAAATTGTAAATTTTGAATTGAAAAAAAGATCGGTATGCAAATAATACTAAAAATACGAAAAAATCTCTTATTTAAAAATACACTTTTTTCCCAATAAGAAAAAATTAAAAAGTATAAATCTCAATTACACGATTCACTAGAATTTATAATTATTTTATACTTTACCGAGTGAATTAAAATTGTACTTTATAGTCAACTTAATTTAGTGAAAAAGGGTGTTTGTGACTGTATTTGGGAAATAAATAGAATACAAAAATGATAATATAAGCTTTATTGGGTTTAGTTAAAGAAAGCGAATTTTGGCAGTCCATTGTCTTGTATATATACTAAAATTATCTATTTATTTTTATATTTAAGATATTAATTATAAATAAACCTAAATAATTAATTAATAAAGTGATGACAGAAAGAAAGCAAAAATGACAGAGGAATCAAAATCATGAAACTCAGGAAAGGCAGTGCCTTGAAGGTCTTTTTCTGTAAAAGCAACCTCAAATGCACTTATCTTTCTGCCAATTATTTTTATATATATTACTAACTTAAATAATTTTATATAACTTGAAAAAAAAGTAATTTTATATAACTTAAATAATTTTATATAACTTGAACAAAAAAATATAACCAAAACATAAAAAAATAGAATGAACATAAATAAAGCTGTAATAAGTTTGAGGAAATATAATTAAAAAAAATTATTTTGAGAATATGGAAATCTTATATGCATATGTATATATATAATATATAACAAAAAGGAATTCATGTAATAAAGTAATAATTATGTTTGAGAGAAAAATAAATGACTAAATGTATATAGAATAGTACTAGTATAATTTATAGGGAATATACGTGTATATACATATGAAAGTAGATTAAATGTTTATAAAATAATTATAGGGAAAAAGAATTAAAATAAATAAAGTAATAAGTTTCAGAAAATGTAAATAAAGGTTTCTTGAAGTTGGGAATAATTTTTACTAAAAAGTGCTAAAATGTCAGCGTTCTAAATTAAACAAAGTTACCAAAAAAAATAATATTATATTTTCTACGCATGAGAATATATTAAGAATAAAAGTGTTTAAAAAAAGAGAATATACCAAGAATATTAATTTTAGCCATTTAAAATAAAAGGTATATTTCTAACTCGAATTTTTTTTCTATCGTATAGGTCACAAGTCGGTCCATTAGTTCATGTAGATCATAAGCCGATTCCACTAACTGAAACACAAATTAATTGCAACTTTCCGCTGTTTGGTGAGTTCGAACCCTAGTGTTCTTGGAGAATCAGATGATAACAGTAAGAACCACTAGTCTACCTTATTCCGAACACTCGAAATTTTCTTTTTCTGTTTTAACATATTTTTGTGAATTGTAATAATAAGTAATTACAACATATTATATGAAACACCTTAATATTTTTCTTAGATGTTTTTAATTAATTTTCTTAAACTGATGACAAATTGATATATATATATTTATATTTGTTTGCATGCAGATAAAATATTTAACATTATTTTATAATCGGAACACTTAGTCCATGTTTGGTCTTAAATTTTTGTAATTAAAAAATATTAAAATTTTTGTTTTGAATATATTTATCTAACGGGCCGATCAAATCATGGTTTGGTTAAAGTGGGCTTACGCCTATATATTATTGAAAAAACTTTATTGGGCCTTAGAATGGGCCTAATACTTTTCTAGTTTAGAAACATCCTTATTTGTGAGTATGTTTATTTGAGAAGAAAAGACATCTTACCATAATAGATTATGGTTAAATTAGTCTTTAATGCCAATAAATTATGTGAAATTTAATTTTAATAAATATAATTTCCATAATTAAATAAAACTTAGATTTTAAAGGGAACAATAAAAAACAAAAAGTGGCTTAAATGAGGGAAAGAATCGAATCCGTATAAAGAAGCCTCGTATTTATCGGTGCGTCTTTTTCTGTTGACTTTTAAAAATCGGTTTCGGGATAAAATTCCGGTTTAAGTCAATGCATCCCGGTTTAATTTTGACTTAATTGAAAGAGCTTTTATCGGTTTACCGTTAGAATTTTGATTTCCGGTTTAAATTTAACCAATGAGAATGAAACAAAAGAGTAATTAATTATACATAGAACGAATCACAGCGACGACGGAGAAGAAGAAGACGACGACGACGACCAGTGTACAATACACTGTACACGTCACACTCCTCTTTCTCTCTCTTAACCTCTCTCTCTCTCTCTCTCCCTCCTAAGACACGTTCATACATTTTCTGTTGCGCTTCTAATGGAATGAAATTGATTGTGAGAAATAAAAACATTTGACTCGAGAAAAACACAAAACGAAGGTTTGATTCTTCTCTTTCGCAGGTAAATTCTGTTCTATTTCCATGTCTTTCGCTAGCTAGTTTTTTTGTTAAATTAATTTGAAAATGTTGGAGTTTCTGTTTGATCAAGGGTTTGTTCTTGATGATTTTGGGGGTTTTGGGGATGATTCTTCGATTAAATGTGAAAACTATGGCGTTTTGATGCAGAAACGTGGGTGCTGTTTAAGGTTTTAGGGCTTTTGGAGTTGGAAGCAGCCATGAAATTGCAGAACTCAGATGAGAAAACCCTAGGAGAAGCTTCTAGGTTTTCCAGTGTTAACCAAGAATCTAATAAGGGTTTAATGGAAGAAGAATCTAATAAGGGTTTACCTAATTTAGGCGGTGATAGTGCAGTGAGAAAAATTGAAGTATCTGGGGATGATTTATCACTTAGTGTTGATCTTAATTGCTCATTAACTAAGCCTAGTTCCAAAAAAGTCTTAGAATCTAATCGAAATCTGGAAAAGGAGTTTCATGTTGGGGATCTTGTATGGGTAATGAGTAAGCACCAGAAGAAATGGTGGCCAGGAGAAGTTATTGGTATCAAAGGTATTACAAAAAAGAGTTTCTTAGTAAGTTATATTGGTCAAGGTAAAGTTGTTTATTGGTACTTACCTTCTAAATTGAAACATTTCATGGAGAATTTTGAGAATATGATGAAACAAAGGACTGATAGAGGGTTTTTGGCCACGGTAGAGAAAGCTATGATCTTGTTAAGTAACTCTTTAAAACTTGAGATGACTTGTCCTTGTATTGCTGAAGAAAATGAGTTAGTAACTGAACGAAAAACTAAGGTTTTGATACCGAATGGGTGTTCTCTAGATCAGTTTGAGCCAAAAGATTTTGTTTCTCAGTTAAAGAATCTTGCGACATCTATGTCTAGTTCTGGAATACTTGAGATGACAGTTTTTCGGAGTAGATTATCGGTTTTTCACTCTTTTTCGGGATGTAAACAGATACCAATGAGTGAGCTACGAGGAAATAAAGGTAATCATAGTATTACAGCAGCAAAACTTACACATGGTGAATTCATTGGTTCTCCAGCTACTGTGACAGGAACTAGCAGGAAGAAGTTTGCGAAAGAATGGAACAGGAAGTTTGTAAGTGAGACCGAAAATTTGTCTATAAGAGATGATCTAAGAACTATGGCTTTACCTGAGTTAATGTCTGAACTCAATCTGCTTGCTGTGGATTCTAAGTGTTCAACAGAGATTAAGAATATCGATGTTGTTGAATGGTTCTTCTCTAAGTTCAGAATTTCTAACTTCCACGACGAAAATGTTTACAAGATGCAGTTGATGAATCTGGCAGGTTTAAAGGATAAGAAGTTAGCTAAAGATGCAGATCCGGGAACTGAGCAGAAGACTTCGAAATCGAAGAGATCAAAGACGCAAAAGATTGAACAGAATATTAGCGAGCTAACGCAATCAGGAAAATCGAAGATTGAGCCTTTGTGTAGGATTGTTACAGATGTTGATATTAACGAGAAGGTTAGTGAATTTAAGCAAGGAAAGTCGAAGATTGAGCCGCAAAATAACGGTGTTTGGACTCTATATGATGAGCTAAAGGTCCCCTCCAAGCCATCGATTTCAAGGAAGCCAAGGACTAAACGTATTGTTGATAATTCAGGTCGGTTTGATTCTGCAACATATGAGTTATTCACGAAAAATTTCAACGAAAAGTTATCGTTAAAGTCTCCCAATGAGAAAGCTTCAAAAGCAGATACACTTAGCAGATCTGTACCAGACTTAAACAATGGTGTAAATGCATTGAATTCTGCAGAATTTAGCCCTTCTGTTGTCAGCGCACAACACGAGAGATCAAAATCTATGATGCTAAACTTTCAAGGGATGTCTCCGTGTTCAAATAAGGGATCAGGATTGGAGATTGTTCCAGTTTTAGATAAGAACTTTACAAAGACAGATCTTGTAACTAACGGCGTTAATCCAGAGAAGAAAAAGAGAGGAAGGAAGAGGAAGAATGCAGAAAAGGTTCCGGTAACTTTACCTGACTTAAATGGAGTAACTACAGAGACAAATCCCGAGGCTAATCAGCGCAGAAAATATCGAAAAAGAGAAGATTCAGTTAATGGAATCACTATTCTCTTCATGAAATTCTCATCTCCAATGACAATACCTTCTAGAGATGATTTAACTTCAAGATTCTCTGCTTTTGGTCCATTAGATGCTTCTGAAACACATCTTTTGGAAGAGTTTAATGGTGCACAAGTTGCGTTTGTGAGTAGTGGTGACGCCATTGATGCAGTTAAAAGCCTTGAGAAGAGTAAACCATTTGGTGAAAGTTTGATAAGTTTTAGATTACAACAGAAACTGATAAGTATTCAAAGAAAGATAGCTCCAAAAATGCCGGTAATTTCGCAGGTTAGTCCAGTAATGAAATTAAATAAGACACCAACAAGTGTGGATTCAATGAGACAGAATTTGATGATGATGACTACAATGTTGGAGAAATCTGGAGATAGTTTATCTAAAGAAGTTAAAGAGAAGTTGAAAAGTGAAATCTCAAGTCTTCTTGAAAAGGTTAGTTCTATGCCGAGTTCTTCTTCTTCTTGAATAGATTCTTTAATGGAATCTTTGCTTAGAGCTGTAGAATCTTTAATGGAATCTTGAAAAGATTAGTTCTATGCCGAGTTCTTCTTCTTCTTGAATAGATTCTTTAAATGGAATCTTTGCTTAGAGCTGTAGAATATGATGAATAATTTGTTTTATTTATGTGTTTTTTTGTTTTTAGATTTGGAAGGTAGTTTTAGATTAGATGTTTGGTAATGTGTTGAACCTTTTTTTGATAATTAATCACATTGTATGATTAAGTTTTATTTTATGAAAGTTGATTAAATAGAACTTTAGTTAACAAATCTATTTTACATAAAAAAATTTAAAGGTTATTGCGATAAATATAAGTTTTTCTTATATAAATATATTAAGTTATATGGAGTAATGACGATATTAAATGGGGATTTAAAAAAATGCCCCTTTTCAAACATTTTTTACAAAAATACTTTAATTCAAATATTTTTTGCAAAATTACTTTAACATTATATCCAACATTATAAATATAACCTCATACTTTATATGATAAATTTGTAAAAACGTATTGAATTAACGTATTTTGCGTAATTGATTTTTAAAAATATCCTCATTAATTATGGGATTTTAGATAATTCCTCATATTAAAGTTATTTATTAACACATGCATTTTTATGTAAATACATTTAAGTGATAAAATATAATGGAAATAATAGTAATAAAATTATCAAATAAATCATTTTTGAGTTATAATTCTTGCGAAAAGATTGTGGCAAATGCGAAAAGATTGTGAGAACGTAAGGGCTTATATGAAATAAACGGTGAAATTGGACTGAGTTTCACCTTTCGAATCAGTTAAGGTAAATACGTGAAGGTTAGAAAATATAAGGGGTTTGTATGAAATAAACGGTAAAATTGGACTGAGTTGACCTTTCGAATCAGTTAGGATAAATACGTGAAGGATAGAGAATATAAGGGGCTTATATGAAATAAACGGTGAAATTGGACTGAGTTTGACCTTTCGAATCAGTTAGGGTAAAAACGGGAAGGTTAAAAAATATAAGGGGTTTTTATGAAATAAACGGTGAAATTGGACTGAGTTTGACCTTTCGAATCAATTAGGGTAAATACGTGAAGGTTATAAAATATAAGGGGCTTATACGAAATAAAGGTTATAAATTAGGGTAAATACGTACAGTCAATAAACCCACCTGAACCTTTTTTTCCCATAAATTCAAAATCATATCATTTTTCTTCTTTCTCATTTTGACGAGTGTTTGTCGCTTTTTCCCTCTTCAGTCTTCACTCACTAACTACTGTAGCGATTCTCCGATTATGCTGTAGAAATCCCTCGCTTCGAGTTTACAATGGTTACTTCGAGGGATATCCACGAGGTCGTTTCCAAGCTCTCGTCTGATAAAGCCAAGACTCGTGAAGTAAACTGTTCACTTACCCTTTCTACTGTTTGGGTTTCAGGGTTTAGAATTGTGTGCTTTTTTCTTTTGGCGTTTTTATGTGCTTCATGTGTGTGTGTATGTTATCTTAGCGATGCTTTGGCTTCACTTGTTAATCATTGAGTGCATTCACTGGGTATGGGAGTACGAACTCGCACGTTTGGGACTGCGAAATTGCGTGTTTATTATGTATCAGTTTTGGGTTCTTATTGTCTGTTTCGTTTCTATTTATGTTCTGGATTTGAGTACAAGGCAAGGAAGTAGAGACCATATAGCAACTTAGTCTGCGATACAATTCGGTTCTTTGAAAAGCTCGAGTGGGTAATGTTGAGACTCTTGGGACACTTCTTTTGTGGGATTCACCTGTTTCTGTGTCTCATTTGAGAAAGGAGAATAGTAAAAGCGTTTTGTCATTAGGTTTCAAGACTATACTGGTTGCTTTTTTGATGTATTCTAATGGGGTGTGGCATTTCAGGTCGTTCAGTTTCTTGCTTTGTGTACTTCTATTTAAAGGTTACTTTCAATATTTCCTTGAATACCTAGTTGGCTAGCCAGACAATGGAATAGGAGTTCATAATCCGTGACTACTTAATTATGAATTGTTATCTATCCTTGATTCATATTATGCAACTAGGTTCTTATCTTGATTTCTGAAAATTCTATTTTACGCTTATGAGTTTCTTACGTAATTTTTTTTTATCCAGGATGGTGTTAAGTTACTGAATATGTGGCTCGAAGGAGAAAGGTCAATTACCTTTTGTAGATTTCTTTCGCAAAACACAGCTAAGCTTATGTTGGATGAGTTTCCAAATGGTAGGTAGTGATTTTTCCATCGGAACTATGGCCCTACCATACAATGCTATAAGCTTTGCAATTGATCCATGGGCTTTACTTGACCTTGCAGCTGACACGTGGCCCTTTTTGGTTAAAGTTCTCGTCCAATGTGTATCTCTGGAGGCATCAGGTAGTAAGCGACGGTTGCCCAAGCCAACTTTTGCAAAGGCTCTTCGAGTTGTCATTCAGAGAGCAGAAGAAACGAGGTTTCCTGGTCAGATAAATAGTATTACATGTTTACCTTTTCTTGTAATTACTCCAAACTTGGAAAGATGCTTCCACGATGTCTTTCAAGCAGAAATTTAGTACATGCTTCCTGTAGTCACTATGTGATTTGGTCGGCTTTAAATACATTCCGTTGTATGAGCCAATTCATGATCTTTCTGGAGTACTGCTGTATGTTTCTTAATAGAAGACAATCTTAGAAGAAGCTGGGAAAACATATTCATGGACAATGGCTATATGGACCTGGAACACGTTTTACGTTCATCTACTTATTAATATATCCATGCGCATGCCTGTTCTGCACTTTGATTAAATTCTCACAGAAGCGTATCTTAATGCTTACACTTTGATGAGACACTTTTTATAAGCTAGAGTTCAGTTTTTCCCATGTATATGTAACTAATCTGTTCTATTGCACCAGGTGTACTATTTCCTTTGCTATCTATGGCTAAAACCCTCTTTACCCATGTATATGATATTTTGAGCAACACACCTAGCTTTCAGTCAGAGTATGGAACCATACTCCGGAATCTGTTAGAAACTAGGGAGTACCGTTTCCAGATGAGAAAACGTACATATTCCAGTGAGTTCTCTTCAAAACAAATTATTCTAATTGTCCTGTCCTATCTTGGATCTGGAGTGTATGGTGATATGTTGGATCTTTTAATATTCTGTTTCTGCAAGGTTTGGTGCTGCTATACATCGAAAGGGTGGAAGCAGGGTTTTGTGAGAATAGCAGTGGTCAACATAGCCAGAAGGATGATGCCTTTCGTTATATCCTTACGCTTCAGTCACTTCTAGAGAACCCTCCTGGAGATTTTCCAGATGATCTTCGAGAAAAAATAGTGAACGGCCTGATTCACATTTTTTCTTCTGTAAGGTCTGATTTTGTTTCCTTCTCAATGCCCTGCTCAGGTTTCTAACCTCTTCTTCAACCAATGGTAAAAGATATACTACTTTGTTGTAACATTTCCAGAGATGAGGGAAAGCTCTCACGCAAGCTTCTTGAATGTGTAAATACGTTCTTGCTGAAGGAGGGTCCTAATTTAGGTTCTTTATCATTGGAAATTCATAATGCGGCTCAACAATTTGTGTTCCGTTGCTGGTTGACAACCCATGATAAGAACCTTAAGGTGTTATTTGTGGTAGCCCTTTCTTAATTACATGTTTTTGTTCTTAATATGGTGTCATGGTCTAATTTTATTTTTAAATTTGTGTCTGTTTGACCTTGTAGGAGATACTTGCGTCTTATGGAAGGCTACAACTAAAATTGACAAGGGATTCTATTGAGTCTAGTTCTTTGGTGGAACAACTATTGGATGTGGTTACTCGTGAACTGGATCTTGGGAGCTCATCAAGTTCTGCATCATGGTAAGGCTTCTCTGAATCTCCTTTAAGGGCCAGATTTTCTAACTAAACCTCTCCAGAAGTTATGAATTTCTAATTAAATGAATTATTTAGGGGTGATTCAACTAAGGACGATAAGTTGGGGACATTGAGCAGCTACCAGAATTGCTTGGTTGAGCTGGCAGCACATGTGCTCTACCGGGTAAACGTTTTTATATTGATACATTGAGTAGCTTTACATGGCTCAACAGAGTTCCGATTCAACTGACCGTTTTGGTCTTCAGCAATGTGTCGATTCTGCTCTTTGTTCCTCCATGATCGTTAAATTGATTCAAATTATGATTTTGTGAAGCATTTTTGATCTGCTGTGAACTTTGGTGTGAATTCTATGAGATGTTTTTTTGAATACATTTTTTTATCACATAAATGTATGCTATAAAAAATTGTGTTTACACCCTTGTGCTTCCTTGTATTCATGTCTGTATCTAGAATGAATGTTGGAAAGAGTGCTGATATTCAGAAATTTGGCAGGCATGTGTCAATACATCAAGACCATCACTTTCAGAGAAACGAGCTCGAAGGCAACATGTTGCATTGCGTCTGGTGGAGGCAGTAACTGAGGGAAAGTGGCTATGGTATGTTTCTGAGCAACTTGTGATTAGAGGATATCCCATCTTTTTTTGGGGCAGTTTCATTTATTTGTAACCTGACTTGTAATTTCATTCCTTAATGTTGGAAGATAAGTTTCAATGACATAGCACATCCTTTTTTTTAAAAACAACTTTCTATTATACCTGTCAGTCCTTGATGCCGCCACAGTGGTTCTAATCTCTTTGCCCTCTGTTTTTTTTTTTATTATAAATACTTGGGCTGAAGTACAAAAGTGTTGGCCAGGTGTGCTGCTTTTGGTTGTTTAGTCCAGACCTATTGTACTCGCATCAACAAGGATCTCCTTATCTACTGGTTTGAAGCCATCTGCACAGGCTTTCAGAGGTAAATTGTACTTATATATCACATTGATCCATGTTTATTTGCCTCTATGAGAACAGTAGCGATTAAAGCTTAGGAATTGCTTGTTAACAAGAGGAGTATTGATGTTGCGCTTTCGGTATAGAACTCTTTTAAAATATCCATTGTCAGTTTATCCTCTAACGTACTTCACTGGGTACACATCTTACTGCATAACCGAGTGTAAATCATAGTAAAAGTATTTTCATGTAAGAATTGGAGTAGACCATACGTTTAAGCCCAAGTAATATGGTGTTTAGACCATACTCAAATAGTAATTAATTAGCTGACCTGTTTATTGACTGATTGATGTGACAAACTGTATTAACCAATGAAACACGCAAACGCAATGATATGTATTCAATTCATCTGTCTCCTGCACAAAGCAGCAGGGATCTGATTCAATATTTTTGATATCAAAGTAGGCTTTCATGTTTTACTATTTTCTGAAAAAGAATGACTCAACATTAATTAGCAATATGTTGCCTCTTATAATGGTAGAACTTTTGCACTTTATGTCTTCAGTTTTTTGAAGCCGATACTGTGGCATTTCTCTGGATGAATACCTTGATTGAAGTATTCTATTCCCATATCACTGTAGTAGCTACAAACTGCAGATGTTGTGGTAGTCCTAAATGTTTCAAAGCCATACTATTAGCATTTGTGCAATACTACTAGTTTTTATAACGGTGGAATGCTTCTTTTTTCTTAAATTTGCAAATGACAGACTTCTGGACAGTGCCAGTATGAGACGTTCTTATGATGGTCTATTGTGGACTTTGAGGTAAGTTTATGTTGAAGTTCTGGCATTTGCTTTTTTTTTTTTTTTGGTAAAATTCTGGCATTTGCTTTTCTAAATCTGCAGCATGATCCTTCATATATTTGCGAATGTTCCTTGCCGAAATGTTGTACACTAGAAGAGGTCAATGTGTCTGTTAGAAGATGTCAATGTGTTAAGACACTGAGTGATATTTGTATATATTGAACTTTCTAAGCTGTTAAACCCTTCTAAACATATATCTCAGTTAGTATATTGTGATACTTTTTATTTGAAGGAGTTTGCAAGGGCTTGCTTCTGATTTGTTGCTTCCAGATAGTGGTGTGGGCATATCAAATTCATCTGTTTCCTCAAGTGAGGTATTGTATATGCCTCTATTGCCTTCATGTATGTCAGTCTGATATGCAACAATAGGTTACTGGGAAAGTTTTGTTCGCAGCAACATACATTTCTGTGGTTGAGAATTAGTTTGTTCTTGTTTGTGTCAAAAGCAATGTTTTGAGATTGGTGCTTAATGTTGCTTAGATAAAAAAGGCTTGAATCCCTTGTTCACCTAGTGGAGAGGTTGGGAGAATGTATTCTTGTTCTGTTTGCATCTTGGTAAAAGGTTATGATTGCTGAAACAGTTTTCACGCCATGTTCATTTTCAGCATTGTGTATAAGTTGCGTAAAAGTATATTGTTAACCTTGTTTTCTTTGTAGTTAACTTTTGTCTCATTAACCAAATTATTTGCAGCTAGATCGTGGCTGGCAGATAATCTGGAGTTCTTTGATCCATGGACTAGCAACTTTCAGCAGCATGAGTGTAATTGTATGTTGCGCGTATCTACTATTCTTTTTTGCTTCACACAATGTACTTTCTAAATTAAAACACTATTGTCCTTTTGGGACGAAAATAGAGAAATATAAAAAAAAACCCTGAACACTTGGTAGCAAACCCTTCTCTTCAGACACTTGTTTTAGACAAAAGTTAGTGCTTTAGTGGTTCATGGTTTCTTTTCTAGCCCTATACCCTCGTTAAATTATTTTCTTACGTCAAATTAGTAATATTTTTGGTAATTGCTCAGAAGCTTAGGTCTTCATATCTACATAAAAGGATGAAGTTGGAAACATGGTCTATGGGTTTTCTTCATTACCGAATAGTATTTAAGGGTGTTTGGTAGTCTTTTAGCCAAATAGTTTCCGCTTACTTGTTTTCCTTAGCTGACTAGAGGTGACAGAAATATTCATGTACGTTGCTATTCTGTTCTGCAGTTGGGTGTTCTCCTGATTACTAAATTGTTATGCAGGTGGATGCTGTCCTGGTGCTACTCGGATCAATTATTTCTATGGTGAGTTGGAAAATAAAGTTTTAACACAATTGTTAATGGCCTATTCCCTCTTAAAGTTCTTGTCCATTCATTCAGAACCACATAAACGTTGGGATTTTGCCTCAAGAAGTGTGGGATCATCAATTGTTCAGACACATACCCTCTGAGTAAGCCTGCCATCCTTAAAACTTCAAAAGCCATGACGGTTAGCTATTTCCTGACGTGCTTATAGAGTGAAGTCCCACTTTTCCTGAAAAACTATAGCAAAATAAGTTTGTATACATCTTGGTCTGTTCAAAGTCATTCTATTGTTTCCGTCCACTTGATATTTTTGTTTGAATATTGGTAGGCTAATTAGAATATTGGCTTGATAGATGCTGAATGGCTCCACTGCTATCTAACCGATTATAACTTTTACTCAGGCCCGCCTTGTACTTCATTGCGTGTTACTTTTCACGTATGGGTTGCCAGGTAAGCGAACTGCCTCTCATTGGATTGCATGGTTCTGGTTTCTACTTTCTATATTGACTAAATTGGTAAACGTTATAAGTTTAGAACAGTTGTAGTATCATCATGCTCCTGTCCTATTACTTATTGGTTCATTTTTGCAGGGAAACCTGCAAGATGATTTACATCTTCGACGCAATCTTCTTAGAGCAGTTTGTGCCCCCCTTAGCTGGAAGGTAGTTTCGGGTTTTCTTCAGCATAACAGAAGTAACAGGGTTCTTATCGATAACCATATTTTTTGGTCTGATGATTTGCCATACTTTCTACTCTCTGTGGCAGAGTAGTTGCCCAGGATCTGACAAAAGCCAACCCATTAGTTGGGGATCTTTTATTTCCATAGCGTAGATTGATCTTGGCATAATTTTAATGTCAAAGTTACGCTAATTTCTTGGGCGACTCTTTTTTGTTATTTCTTGCCAAATAGTTGTTAAAGCTGCATTCTATTTCTACCTGATTTGTGAAATTTAAAATGGTTCGAGGTTAAAATTCTACATCCAATCAGGTTCACTAAACGGAGTACAACATTGTAGATTAAGAGTCTACTGTATACCGTGTCGTACTTAACACACAATCATATTGGTGATCTTGCTCATGGCTTATGCATTTATAGGCCTGTTTGACACTAAATGAGCGAATGGTCCGGCTTCTACCGGCAGCTGCCCTTTCTCTATGTGCTGGCTGCACAGCTTCATCTCCATTACCTAAGCAACATCTCCCAACACAATCTGAATGGGATGTCTGCGAAGTTGTGAATGATATGGTGAAGTTGCTGTTATTTAAGGATTGGATAATCATCTTAGAAAGTTGCTAGAATTTACAGCAATTTTTCCTACTGGTTTCTTCCACAGATGGATGAAGTTGAGCTGGAAAGAAAATTTGGAGTGTTTGAATGCTCTGTGGAGGTTCTAACAAGAATTTGCTCGAAGTCTAGCAAGGTGGACGATCATAAATTTTTCCTTGCCTTTTCCCCAATTTGTATCTCTGCTGAGTTTTGTTTTGTATCTTTGTGATTTCAGATCTCTAGTTTCCGAGATCCTGATGGAGTACAACTACCTAAGTTGTTAAGAGATCCATTGCTGCATGACTTGGATATCTATTTACTTAGCATTACTTCAGAGAACTGTGAGAAAGGGCCACTATCTGAGGTCTTTATGGGATGTGCTCTTTTGTGTCATTTTATGCATGGTTCTTATATAACAAGGTTAGTCATCTCATCATATTCTTCGGAACATGTCTGATCTTTATTTACTGTTCCAAGTGGTTTCCCCATGCATGGAATCGCTGTTTTAGCAGTTCACTTGTTTTTGGTATTTATTTAAGCTTATAAAGGGATGCTGTTGTTTTGCCAATATTTCTCTATATAAACAGTTCATTCCTCTCGAATGTTTATGTAGTCTATAACGCCAGTTCCATAGTTGGCTTGAGGAACGGTCAGCCTCCACTTGTAGATGCGGCTTTGTTCTCAGTACCGTGTTCTATGCATATAGTTGTTTGAGACAAGGTTGTCTAGTTGGATATTTTTTCCATTTGTGTCTAAGACAGAAGTAATTGGTGATTGTGAATATTGCTGCTCACTTGGTGTCAAACTAGCTTATATTGTATACGCTCCTGTCAACTTTACTTTCAATCACTTGGATATTACTTTTCAGGAAGGGTAAAGAAAGCTGTTCATTCGTGTTAAAAGCATCCCAGTACCTGTTGGAAGGCTTGGACTATGCTGTTGAAGCAGTTATTAAGAGCCTCAATGATTTTCAAAAGCTTGGTCCCTTGGGTTTTGGCTCAGACTTTAATGAGCAAAGTTCTGTAATTGTTTCGTTGAGGTCCCTTACTAGTTCTCCTGTTTTCACCGTTAGAAGGGACCAAAATCCTTTAGCCACTAATTATGATGCTGTCTTTCACTCCTTAGAGAACCTTTTGCACTCTTTTGCTAAAGTTTACGCAGAATATACTGAGCATGCATGGGAGACACAATCTGACACTGTACCTTCGAAATCGTTAGCTCTTGATTCCCCGGGGGTTGGCAGAATTATGGATATGGATTTGGATCTAGCTGACGAGACTAATGAGGTCGATATTTTGGCTGGTGGTGGAAAATCTGTTCCAAGTGTGCCTGTTTCTACGGGAAATTGGAAGTTGGGCATGATATCAGTTATTTCATGTTTTTCCTCACTACTTCAGTTTCCTACATGGGATGTTCTATATAATCTAATGGAGAAAGAGTGTGATCCTAAGGTCTTTCAGCATTCTTTTTTACATATCAATATCTGGAGTATTTATGGTGACCGTATAGCAACATCTTATCTTCTGCTTGCAATTGTAGGTGTTGGAAAATACACTGTATCATCTATGCCAGCTTTCATGTGCGACTTCTATACCGAAAGTTAATGATCTGGTATGATACTGAAAAGATTATTTAGAGAAAGAAAGTAGATAATTATATGTCATCAACCTTTCTTGTGTTAAGTGGGTTCTCGTTTCCCTATTTTACTTCAAGGTTATGTTCTTGGATGACATGATTAACACACAAGTAAAGACCAAGCGTAACTGTCTCAATATTGTCACTGCTCTCCATGTTTTACTTCGCACTTTATCATCCTCGGGGTTGGATTCTTCTCCGCTCGAAACAACTTGTGATTTGAGTTTGAAGGAAGGAGAAAGTTGTCAGGTAGTGTCTTGTCTGAGTTGATCATTTTTTCTTCATGCTCTACTTAATTTATTGCTCAATTGACATGCAGGCCTTTGTCCATCTTGGTGCAATGGTGAATAAAGTTTCTGAATTTGGTCTCTTGGGCTGGTTTGGGCGTGTCAGGCTGATCAACTGCATATGTGATTTTGTCTTGCTTGACCCTCAGATTGGTCAGGTGCCTGCTTCTCATATAAACCACTTTTTTTTAGAACTGAAGAGCTGATGCAATATTGATAATCTCTTGCCACACTTTTGTTTTTCTTCCTCGTTTTAGTATTCTCTTGAGTGAGAAGGTAGGTGTCATGGCTTCAACTAAGCCAAGTACATTAGAGTTAAAGAATAGCTTTTCTTGTACAGTCTGCTTAGATGAGATGATTCCTGCTGTTTGCAGATGAAAAATTTAATCGTCCTGTTGCACTCATTTCATGTTATGAAAATTAAAGTAGAGAGAAATCTACAGGGTGTGTACGATAACCATGTCTTTAAGCTTAGTACTAAGGAAGAGAAAGCGGGCAGTTTCCCTGTTTTATCATTTCTGCCAACAGTTTTGCTTTTTTGATTTTCACAACAGCCAGTTACTGTTAGATGGTCTACCTGATTCCTATGGAGTTCATGTTTCATTAAGTTTCTTGTTTAGTTAACGAAGTATCTGTCTAATTTGTACAGACAATGATTGAGAGACTTCTATTGATGCTAAATGACCCTGATTATCGGGTTAGGTTTGTCTTGGCAAGAAAAATTGGGCTTTTATTCCAGACATGGGACGGCCATGAGGCATTGTTCCAAGATATTTGGTAAGTTTCAAAATTTTTATCATCTTATGGTTTTTTTAGTAGGGTGTTTTCCTAGCAAGTCAGAATGTTAGACACCTTGCTTCTACAGAATTCTGTGGCTTACAAAAAAGCTTAGAGAGGCTGATTTCTGTCTTTGTTGTTGACAGAAAGTATTTGTCGATAAAATACAAGGCCTATTCAACTAATTGTATTTCTCTCTCTTAAAAAGCTTTCAAAGTTCTATGATACTACGTTTCTTTATTGGTTGTCGAGTCTTATGAAGAACATCATTCTATAAGTTCTGATGTGTCGGATAGCTTGCTGTCCTTTGACCTATTGCTTGCTACTGGTTATATTGGTTCTAGTTCCATATCTGATTTAATCAAAATATCTTTGATCTTAGATAGGCCACTTTGCCCTCAGTACCCGTTTTTATAATCTTAGGTTGAAGTGCCTCATTAGTTGTTAATAGTGTAGTACTATCACAATTTTCAGATGGTGTTTCAGCTCAGTTGCAAAATCACTGACTCTGTTTTCTTAATTTTCTGTTTTCCTTTTCCAGCTCCAGTTTTGGAATTAAATTGGTAACCTCCTCAGGGGAAAAACTAGTCACTGCAAAGGATGTTTTGGCTGCTGGTCCTCAGGCTCGCCAAAAAATGGACTCTGTCATCATTACTCTTATGCATCTTGCTTACCACAGTGAGAAAATAGAGTTGCAAGTAATCTTACACTCATTTTGTTTCAAGTTCTTAAAACCGCATTGAGTAGACAATCCTCTAGTGTTGTATTAACACCATACTTCTTTCTGGGACAAACGCAGGCTGTTTTTATGATGTGTGCTGTTTCGGCGATAGATCCTTGTCAGAGGTATTTTTTGCTTGTAATTGTTGGTGTGTTTAATTTACTTGATCTTTCTTTTACTTATCTGGTCTTTTTCCTTCAGAGAATTAATCATTGCTGCACTTGACAATCTATCTGCACAGCTCCAATACCCATCTAGGTTCAAGGTGTTATATAATACTCGTGTCTTTATTTATTTTTATCTGCATAATAAATGGTCCTTTCTTTGTTAAATTTTCGGAATATCAGCTGACTTACCTGACAATTAAATCACTGCTGAATCTTGTAAATGCTGCCTTGATGACACCAACTCCTCTTTTTGAACTGGTTTGTGCAGTACCTGGAGGAACTTTTGGGACCAATCCTCTTTTTCTGGGTTGCGTGTGGTGTCAGTTTAACTGCTCTTGTTGAGGTATGATGCCGGGTGATCTTCTCTGTTTCATATGTAGAGGTGCTGATTATTTAGTTAACTTTTTCACTTAACCGTGTGCATTTTGTTTGTAGCATTTTTGCTAGATTCATTTGTTTTATATATTATTCAACCAAAAAACCGACAGATTTGAGATCTGTGGTACACTAAATAGTTCAAATTCTGAACTTTTTTTTCTCACATGAAATGTCAACATGAGCTCCTCGGTGTTAAGAAATAGTGGTCTTTGGCTGTGGCAGTTATCAGAATGTGATAAGTAGATTTTAGTATTCTATGTCATCATCCGATGGTTGCTTTGTTGCAGACAAGACAGCTGTTTATTCTGAATGCTGAACCAAAATATTTCATCCACTTTTGCTCCCACTGGCTACTTCCAGCTCTTTTGCTGCATGAAGATCATACAAACCTAAATTGGGTTGCTAAGGTAAGAGTGTTCCCATGTATTTTTATTGGTCATATATTCTTTGCAAAACTATAATCTCAGTTTATGGAGATGCTTAAAATAAATTTTAATGAATTTAGAAAGACGTACAACCTTCTGGTTGCTTTCACTCTATTTTTGTATGGAAGCTTAAGATGACATCAGGTTTTTGAACTTAAGATGTATAAAATGCAGATAGCTGGGCAACCAGTGGGTGTGTTGGTCAAAGAAAATTTTGTGCCAATCTTTGCGATATGTATGGGATTGCACTGTAGTAAAATGTCAGAATGTGAAAAAGGCGCAACAGTGCTTCAGGATTCAATATTGTATATGGGTGAGATCAGCGTGAATGAGAGGGATAAGCTCATTAAGCAGAATATGGTATGGCTCTTGTATCATCTGACTCTTGATTCCAGAAATCCATTTGCATCTAGAAGTCACGGTTCTGGTAAATCATGATACTGTCCTTGTTGTTTGTGGTACTCAATGCTACCATTATTTTGTCACTCTAATCAACTTTGTCACGACTTCTTTTTTATGTGGGCTGATCTTTTTTGACGTGCATCCTTTTAAAAATGTTTCCGTAAGCACTGTCAAGTGTAGGACCATAAGTTGGATATATTGATGTTGTCAGAGATCCTAGTTCAGAAAACATGTATATTGATGTTGAATATCTAACGGGTACTGTGTTCATTTCTATTTCAGGTGTCTATTGTCAGTTTTGTTTTTTCCTGTGCTTCCTCTTCACCGGAACCTCCAGTTCCGGCTTTTTCCCGAGACACCATTTCACGAGTGGTAAAAACAATCGTGGATGGTTTTCTGGAGATGTAAAATTTCTTGCTCATTCGATATTGACTTTTTGGTTTTGGGGTTTCATTTTATGAAGTCGTATTTGGTTTATGCAGGGGTGATTGTCCTAAGAATGTAGGCATCATCGACAAAATAAACATCTTTCGCCCAGATAGGGTGTTCATGGTGAACTTCTCATTTTTCCAAGCCCTTTCTTGATATACCAATGTTCTTTTCAATTTGATGTTCCATTCATAATATTCCTGTTGCTGTTTTCCAGTTCATAACAGAAATACACTACAGAATGTCAGCTGCATGCCATCATCGGCATACCCGTCATCATTTGGCTGGCCTTGAAGAGCTTACAATTATTCTTGGTCATAGAGCTTCAATTCCAAGTTCTTTCAAGTGAGCAAAATTCTCGATTTATCTATGTGTTCTCATTTGATTGTTAATACCCGAAATATTTAACATGAAAGTGATTATTATGACGTCCTTGGATGTGATGCACCAATGTTAAGATCTTTGTTGGGTTAAATAATATATCGTTAATGATAGAAAGTTTAGTTTCTACTTGATTGGTTCCGCTTTTGCCTTGAATTTTTTGGTTGAGTATAAATTTTGATGTCTCCAATTTGCATAGTGTTTTTTTTAGTGAGACCTACTTCCATTTGTAATCTTTAGTTGATATTTAAAGTCGCAAAGCTACAACCTTATGGTTAAACAAAACTGCTACATTGTTCTGTTATTAAACATGAGTCTCATCTGTATATTAAAATTTCAATGGCATCGAAGGGTGAGTCTCTGGTCACCAGCTGTAAAACTATTTTGATCTTTAATTGTGTCTTTTTCAGTTACATATTTAATCTTGTTGGACAATTTATCGGCTATCCCTCATTACAAGGCCAGTGTTGTGGTATAGCTTCCTGTTTGTTGGATTCATTCAAAAGCAATCCAGCCAAAGAAATTGTTTGTGTACTAGGTGAACAACTACAGGTATGTGTTACTTAGTGTTATTATCTTGTGGGACTGCTTTCTGAAAGGCAAGGCCAGTTTTACTCCCCTTTAAAACTTGTTTCTTTTTTCTATCTACTGCTTTTTTAGTTTTTGGTCTCAAAACTGGTTAGATGCTGCATTGATGCTGAAGCAGTCTCCAAGGTTTCTGGTTCTAAGTCTTCTCAACTCTTAAATTTGCTACACAAGCTAGTTGTTGATTCAGACTCTTCTCTTGATGAAGATATCAGAGTAGGCATCCTCCCTAAAAAGTTGCGTTACTATATGTCCTACCAGTGCAAGGATCATTGAGAAATTCACCTCTTTTCTGATTTCTCCATTTATTTCAGGATTTGGAATCATTCCCGGATATGGAAATTTTTCAAGTCATTCGTGAATCACACATTAGGATATGCCAAGCCTATTCTCCGAGGAGCCATCTGCTGAAGGTAGAGCAACTGCTTATTTGAATCACTTTGAGTTTTCTGTTAATTGTTTTTTATCACTACCCAAATTTTGTCTTTCTTTCCTGTTTCTCTACCTTACAGTGTGCTAGAAGATCTTGTTACCTTCCATCAAGATTTCTTTCCTGGAGGTATCCATCATATCTTTCCTGAGCTGATTCCTCCTAAGATCTGCATTAAAGATACCCTACGTGCTAGGATTTTATTGGGATGAATTATTGAATTAAGATTAGTATGCATTAAGGATAGCTACGTGTAAATGTATCTTAGAGCCGAGCTTATGTGTCTTTAACATTTTCGGTCTGGCCTCTACCTTGATAGCATCAAAGTTGATCACGTTTAGCCCAATAACATGGCCAATTTACTTACCCTTAACTAAACAACTGCAATCTTATCAGCTTATCATGTACTTGCAGCCTCCAAGCACTGCACAACAAGCTCATCACTTCAGAAGTTTCACAAGATGAGACAAAAATAAAAACAGGAGATACGTTTTGGCATTCTGATGATGAAATCGTAAATGCTGTTTGGACTCTCGCCCGTGTATCTGCCTCAGATGAAGCAGATTCTATGAGATTGTTGGTGTCTGATTTTTTGTCCAGGGTATCTGTCTTTCTCTTTTGTTGTCAGTACCTGTCACTTTGTGAATTTGAATACATGGTCCTAACTTCTCTTGTTTTGACTTTAGGTTGGCATTGGGGATCCCCACGTTGTTGTTTTCCATCTTCCTGGGGAGTTGGACTCCATGCATGGTCTTCAATTTATTAGCCATAATGCTGGACAAAAAGTCGGATCTTTTACTGAGAATGGCATATCTGATGAAACACTTATTGCACTGCTTAAGTTTCTGAAGAAGTATCTTTTGGATGACTCTGTAAAGATTATTGATGTAACGTCTCAAACCCTTCGGGTGAGTCTTTTGACTTCCTTACCTATCCAAATTGGAACGTGCTACTGTTTGATCGGTTTCTTTTT
>KE152308.1:142701-167123 GCA_000411095.1 Aethionema arabicum | reverse complement strand
GGGGAATTGTTGTAGACTTTAGAGTAGCCTCTAAACTAAAATCTGCTGTTTCTACTTGTTTGTTCCCTGGCAAATGTCGGATCTGTTGATATTTTAGTAAATCTACTACCATGCAGTGGAATTGAGTGTTCAATCTTTCTGTCTAATGTCCTTAAATTTTAGTATAAATATGTGCAATTCACCCCTCAGTTTTTATGCATCTGGGGCTTGTACTTCTTTTCAGGGATTTCTTATATGATATTTACCATCTTACCTGTAAATGCTCAGTGTTTACAAGTCTTTATCACCTTGCTTTAGGGAATTCTTTCAACCGAAAGAGGCCAGAGAGCATTATCATCTTTTGATTCATGTGAGAGATCTTTAATTGAGGTGAGCTTGTTCTCTGCACTAGCTATATGGACTTGTACTATTTTTCACAGGTTGGCATTTTCTCAGATAATTTTATTATTGAGAATTGTCACCATGGGCATGATATAAATATGCACCGAAAAGTTGTAAGTCTGCTATTCCATTAGAATCCTGATGTGCCTAACAGTATACAAGATACGGTTCGTTCCAAAAATTAAGTTGTGTATATTGAATTTGCAGATTCATGTTTTGATATAAATGGATATAGAAAATTAAAAACATATTCAAAAGATTAATGCTGTATATTAAATCCCCTATTTATTTTTAGGATATCCTGATAGAGAACTGTGCTCCTCAGATATCTACACTTTTTCTTGTAGGTGCATGGTAGGGGCGTGAACCTTGACATTGTGGAGAGGATCTTTCTGGATGGCCAAAAGCAGTTCAAAGGTAGCTTTAAGTCCGCTCATGGTTCATATAAATTATCCCACCTCAACTACTTCTATATTTTTCTTATGAACTGTTCCTCCTGCTAGATGCTATCATTTGTTTGCATTGCTAATTTCCATGGTGTAAGTGTTCTAAGCGGAAATTTATAATATGGAACCAAGGACACCAGATCTAGATTATTGTTGACCACATAATTCTTAAGGCAACCAACGCATAAAATGGAGGGTTTACTGTGTAATTACTGAGGTTTAGGGTTTTCTGTTTCATAGTTTGCAATCATGCAAGTTTGTTATGAACGATTGTCAGACTGTAAATGCCTGGGGTATTACTGAATTACATTTAACGTCTGTTTGGCATCTAAATATCTCTATTTATTGTGCACATGACATCACATGGAAGTTCTAAACGTATTTTCATTATGTTTATTTCCTCTTTATTAAATTACTCAAGTATGGTTCATTTGGGGCATTGCAGCTGATAAATTTTCACTGGAGAATTCTGAAGTGTGGTCCACAGAAAATAAAAACTTTGAGGGGTGGATTTGTCAGCTTGTGTACTGTATGATCGCTTTATGTGACGATGTGCCATTAAGGTATCAATTTGGTTCCTACTTCTCAGAGTTATCCATTTAAAGTGCTTTCATTGAGTGGAACATTCTTGCTGCTTTATTTGACAGATTATGCCAGAACATAGTAATGATGAAAGCGGAAATCTCTGAGCTTCTATTTCCAAGCGTTATTGTTAGTCTTGCTGGAAGTACACGCACAGATATCAATTTACACGAATTAATTACGTCACAGGTATGACTTGTTTTTTGGTTGGAGTTCTTTTTATCACTTGCTTGCATTATTTCTCTCTATATAACTCTGTTTGTTGAATCAGTAAAATCCGTTTTACTCTTTCCTGGTTTATCTAATGTAATAATTCCTTCATGTTTCCCTTCTCATCTTTGTTTTTACGTATGATAGAAGTTACATCCAATTAGAAGTATGGCTGTTTGTTTTTTGTTGATGAGCTAAGCATTGTTGTCAAATTCTAGTTGCCGTTTCCATTGCACAGGTCAAAGAGCATATCTTCATTGATTCAAACAAGCTAACAAAATCGAAGCAAATTATGTTAAGTGCCCTGAATGAACTGCGGATGTGTTATGTCCTTGATAGATCAAGTTTTTGTGGTCAAACGAAGAGAGAAAATGTTAGGGTAAGTGTATTGCATCTAGCACTGACCTCATTTCATTTTTTTTTTAATTTTAAGTTCCTGAGGAACAATATTATCTTGCATAAGAATCATGCTTTAACACCAATAATAGAAAGAGGTGTGCTATTTGTGGGAGAGTAAATAAAAATATTCTTATATCTCTATCATCTGTATGGTAAAATGTTATACGAGACTTTTTCTTATAAAGATCATTATGAAATGTGAGAGATGATCAAACTAACATTTGAAATGCTAATGCAGCATACTAAGCAGTCTAGCTACAGTTCAAGATCTTTCTCTGCAGCTGCTAAGACTAGAGATGTAGAAATAGCAAGTGGAATGGCAGCTTCCATAACTACAAGTTGGGACAAGGTGCTCTTTTTTTTATAAGCGTCAAATTAACCTTTTTTGTTACAAGGGTGAACATTGGTGATCCATGCAATATTTCTGCGCATGGGAATACCCCAAATGTCCTTCTTGAAGTGTTTTTGGCTTCCTGCTAAGATTTATGGCTGTGTCTTGGGAAATTGTGATTGTTGACACACCTCCACTTTGTTGATTATGAGATATCTTGTTATATTTTGTGTTTATATCACGTAAGAGTCTTATTGTTTGTTACTTTAAGTGATCTTTCAAACATTGATGTTAATGAGTCTAGTTCTTAGCAAAACCATGTAAACCAAAGTTACTCCTCTCTTTTGCGTGCTGCCTATCTAACTAAGCCAATTGATATCCATTTTTTCTATCTTGTGTTGTTGAAATATTTGTATTGTTCCACATGGTGCTAGTTGGCTAATCAGTTATCCTCTAGCCTTTTTTTTATATTATAGTCTCAAGCCCCTGTTTATAATCTTGTCCCTTTTTCTTTTAACGTTTTTAATACAGTGTGACTTTTGCTGGATCAGGTTTATTGGCTTTCCATTGATTATCTTGCTGTGGCCAAATCAGCAGTAGTGAGTCCTTTTCTTGTAAGCCAACAACCAGTTTATAACAGTAGAGGCTCTTATGACAGATCTCCATCTTCCCAGGTTTGTGGTGCATATTTGACAGCCTCTATGTATGTGGAGTATTGGTGTGAGGAGCAATTTGGCAGTCTTAGCCTCGGCGATCCTGATTTTTCTTATCATGATAAGGTAATTATTATGAGTGCATATTGTACATTTGGATTATTGAACTAAATAGTATTGTACTCAAGGCCGGCAATAGTTTCCCTTTTTTTAGCCAAATGCCTTGTGGTTTATGCTTGATGACTAATCATGAATTTTTCATCTTATTATGAAACTTCCATTGAATGCAGTTCTAACAAAACAGTAAAATCCGTTATATCCATGGAGAAAATAAAATTTATTCTTTAGTGATATTGTTTGTGTCAGTTTCCAAGCTTTCATTCATCTCATCGTTGTTAACAGTTGCCAGATCATGTTGAGATACTTGTGTCTGCAATAACACGAATAAACGAGCCTGACAGCTTGTATGGAGTTATACATTCAAATAAGGTCAGTTTCTGATACTAAACCTTGTTCAATGGAGTGGTGTGCATATTAGATATCTCATCCTCGCATTTGGAATTCTTTCTTCTTGAGAAATGTACTGCTAGTCTGTATTCTCCTGAAAGTGGTAACATTAAAACTGATACCCTTGCAAAATTAGGTAGTGTCCAAGTAGAGAGTCACCTAACCAGTCTGATTATTGGTGAAACCAAGATTAAAACTGATACCCTTGCAAAATTAGGTAACTAAAAATACCTATTTTGGTAATGAAACGAAATGTTAGATAGGAATTCTTTCTTTATTTCTTGGTACTACTGGATAATGAAGAACGTTTACACCTAGTATCCAAGGATATTTAGGAAAAATATAAAATGGCGATTCCATTTGCAGCACTTCTTGATCTTTTGCTAATTTCATTTATGTGAATAACGCTTCCTATTTCTATTGCATGGTTCTATAAAAGTTGACTGCTCAAATAATCACGTTTGAGCATGAGGGAAACTGGACTAGGGCCCTCGAGTATTATGACTTGCAAGCACGTTCACAGAAAATGCTGGTGCCTGATGACCTTTCTGAAAATCTAGAGGTTGAACGTTTTCAGCCAACAACTAGAGCACCACATTCTGTTCATGGTGAACAGGAGGGACAGAAACAACCTTTCAAAGGGCTCATTAGGTCATTACAGCAGACAGGCTGTATGCATGTTTTGGATCTGTATTGCCGTGGATTGACTTCCAGAGAAGGATACTTTCAGTATGATCCAGAGTTCATCGAGTTGCAGGTCTGCATCCTGATTTAGTTCATTTTTCTTCTGTTCTCTATTTCAAGGAAGTTATAGTTTCTTTTCTTACGCTAGATAAAGTTTTCTCTCAAACAAAGTTTTATGGTTAATACAATAATATTTCATGGATAAAATAGAAATATGAACGCAGATCTTGAAGGAGTAGCTTGGCAGCAATAATTATCTAATAGTAATTTGGTGGTTAGATAATTGGCCAACTAACTAAATGGGCAAGGCTTGGTCGAGCTACTTTAGTTGTGGTTTTAGATGAAAATGTAGCTACAAACTGTTTTTTTTTTCCTTGCAGTACGAGGCTGCATGGCGTGCAGGCAAATGGGATTTTTCTTTACTTTATCCACAAACGCACTCCCCCCTTCTGCAACATGTCAAGAACAATAATTACAATGAAAATCTACATGGGTAACACATTTCTAGTCTTATGTACTTATGATGCTAATTTACTAATTCGTGGGCATTAGATACATTTTCCATGTGTGTAGCTTTGGATTACAGATTTGTTTGGAATTTATCAACATTGATTCTTTGACTGCTCTTAGATTATAATATTAAAGAATTAGTATGCTACAGAGAGGTTTAGGATATATTAGTTGGAGGTTCCATAAATTGCTGTTCTCTGGCTCTAGTTTTCACCTTCATCTTTCTTTAATTCTTTGTCTGACTTCGTTATTTCTCAGTTGTATGAGGGCACTGCAAGAAGGGGACTACGATGGATTCTGTGGTAAACTGAATAGAACTAAGAAGGTAATGCATGATTTCAGTTATCATCATTGGATTGGAAGGCTCCAAGCTTCTATTTGGGTACAAATATTTGCTTTCTCTGTTTGTTAGGAGCTTGTATTGTCCATTTCCCGCGCCAGCGAAGAAAGCACAGAGTTTATATTCTCAACAGTAGTGAAGCTTCAGGTATGAAAATTTAAATTGGCGTATAGGACACCATCTTTTTTCAATTATACTCATCATTTGGACATCAAATTATAATGTCACTAAGATTACTATCTTCTGCCTATGGTTCTTGTCTTTAACTTGACAATGGTTTTTCTCTAGCCACAACTACTTTCAGAGATTAGCACACACTGTGTGTGGTATATTTGTTTCTTGCTTAAGTTAATCTTGATTTGACTTGCCAATTACTCTGCAGCGTTAGCTGTTAAGTTTGGTGTAAGAATTACCAAATAGCTGCAACCATAAGTAGCTATGTTCAGCTTTAAGAAAATATATCCCCCTTCAAAGATTCTTCTTTTGAGTTTTAATTATAGGCCATAGACCAAGGATTTCATGTGTCGAGCCATCCCTAAATTAAATTTAACTTCCAAGATGTGGGATCTGTGAATGCAAGCTGAATGTTCGTTTAACGTTTAAGGAATATTAAAATAAATATGCTGAAGCTAAAGCTTACAGGCCGTGTGAACTTGGTGAAACTTTGGATCTCTCTGGTGAAAAATGGTTTTGATTTTTCCTGTTATCGTTTTCCTTATTTGGAGGGTTTATCGTGTTCAGATTCTTTATCATCTTGGACTAGTTTGGAATCTGCGTTGGGCGACATCTTCATGTCAAAGTGTGCATGGCTATCCAGTCAAACAAGCTTGCCTAGACCCTGTGACTCCAACAATGGAGCAGGTATTTTGCCTTGCAATTTTTCATGTTGTTGTTCACTAGCATCTAGTTAATGATAAAAAAAAACTTCAAGAATTTATGTTTTACTTCTGATTTTTTCATGTACAAATAGATTTTAGTCTTTGGAACGAGGTAGTTGCACACACATGTATATCCCACAAACTATCTATATAGCAAGTCATACAATCATGTTGCCTGAGTTATTCTTAATTATGAAATACAGTTGTCTTGGCTGAATATGGATTGGAGCTCTATTATTAGGCAAACTCAGTTGCACATGAATTTGCTGGAGCCATTTATCGCATTTAGGCGAGTTCTCCTCCAAATCTTGGGAAGCAGGGAAAGTACCATGCAAAACCTTTTGCAGTCTGCTTCATTACTACGCAAGGTATGCTTAGTGCCAGAAACTACACTTTCACTTGTAGTAAAATACCAATACATTATTTTTTTAATTTCAGGGATCAAGGTTTTCTCAGGCAGCAGCGTGTTTGCATGAGTTCAAGTTTCTTTGTTCGCAAAGTGATGAAAAACAGTCCATTCCAGATTGGCTTGGAAGGGTACATTTCTATTTTTAAGTTTCTCATGAACTGCTACTATAGACAATCAATCAAGTGCGAAAAAAACTCTATGATTAGCTCTTGCATGTTTTGTGGAAAGCATCCTTTTTCCTCCTGATTTGTTAATATTTCATATTTTGACTCACTTTTTCCTTAATGTCATTTATGAGAGTGAAGCAAGACTTACAACTGAAAACATTCTGATCACTGTCCTTTTATATAGTAGGTTCTGGAGTGGAACCAATTAAGTGCTGCTTCCTTATCAGAGGGGTTTAGTTAGATTTAGTTTCTACCTCCTACATTTACAGGCATCTATCTCTTCTCAACAGAAAGCTATGACCTAGGACAGAATAGTTCTTATCGAATGATGGCATACAGTATCTTTTTAGCATCTATTGGTTTCTTCATATTTCAATCTAGAACAAGAAAATATATATGATTTTCAACTAAAAATATTTTCCAGTAACTTTTTGTGCTTTTTCAGCTTGAAGAGGCGAAACTATTACATGCCCAAGGGCGGCATGAAGTTGCTATCAGTCTCGCAAGCTACATCTTGCAAAATTATCAACTAAAAGAAGAGGCTTCAGATGTATATCGTGTAATCGGAAAGTGGCTAGCAGAAACTCGATCTAGCAAGTAAATAAGCTTTTGTTTTGGTTAAATGCCATTTATATCAATGCTGCATATGATCTTATAAGAAATCTCAACTCGGATCTTATTTTTTGTCTTGAATTCAGTTCTAGAACAATTTTAGAGAAGTATCTCAAGCCTGCAGTTTCTCTTGCCGAAGAACAGAACTCCACCATCTGTAAACAATTGGTAGAAAGACAGAGCCAAACTTGGTTTCATCTCGCTCATTATGCGGATGCCCTGTTTAAGAGTTTTGAGGAAAGACTATCCTCCAATGAATGGCAAGCTGCAATGCGTCTACGAAAACACAAGGTCTCTCACCCTGGTTGTTCAATTGGACTTTTTCACATGTTCTTTTTCCTTGTGTAGTTTTTCTTTGTGTAGAAATGCCTACTTTTTTTATATCGTTCTAAATCAACACCAAAAACATATTTGTTTGTGTAATCAAAAGTTTTTTCTTCTTCTATTGTGGGGGCAACTAACCAACGTGGTTAATTTTTCAGACAAAAGAGTTGGAGGTGCTTATTAAACGATATAAGAATTCGTCGAAGGTAAGTAATAGTATATTTTCCGTGTCTTTGATCCCCTAGCAGAGCTATATGAATATAGGTATAGATAAGTCTCTTATTTGATTCTATCTTTGGCCTCTGACTGTACTAGGGCGAGAAATTTGACTATACCCTGAAGATTCAAGATCTTCAGAAGCAACTAGCAATGGACAAAGAAGAGGCAGAAAAACTGCAGGTATATTCTTTATTCTGAGTTAAAGAATCTACTACTGTACAAGCGTGGTCATGATTTGTGCTAGATAGTTGATATTTACTGATGCATTTATCTCCACTTTTCTCCAAAAATGCGTAGGATGACAGGGATAACTTTCTAAAACTTGCATTGGAGGGATATAAACGTTGTCTGCAAATTGGTGACAAGTATGATGTCAGAGTGGTAAGTACGTCTAAATGAGTGAGGTTTGCATACAATGTAAGATCTGAGTTAGTGTCTAAATTAACTGATGACAGGGGAAATAGTGGTAAGCTGGCCTTGAGTCAAAATTTGGATTTTTTTAAGAAAATGGTTTTAAGTTGTTAGATTACAGCATCTAATGAATATGCATATCTATATTTTGCTATTGTGAATTACTCGGTCTTACTAACCAGAATCAGGTTCTGTGATGGTCTTTTTCATAGATGAAGGAAAATTATTGGTTTTTTGAGCGGTCTTTATTGGTCCAACACGTCTTCTCTTTTCTTGTGTCGGTTGTTGTTCCTAGCTGCTTGTCGACATTTATTTACCAGGGCTGATAGTTATCGTTCTCCAGAACTTTTTTGGTTATGGGTTCGTGTCCAAGTACAATTGATAATGGCTTCAGGTAGATTAGCTTAAGTTCCACCGGTGGATTTCTAGTTCAGTTGCTTGAATAGAGAATGCAGGGCTTTTACAGATAGGTAATGTTTGGGACATTTGGATCCTACCTTTTTTTGCCAGGTTCATGATAGAGTGATTTCAGACCATGTTTATCATTTGTACCCTTTCTTAATTGGGTTTCATGTCCTACTTTATCCACCACATTTTCCAAGAAAATAATATGCATTTTAATGTAGGCCTCTTAGAAAGATGTTAGAGAAAATTAGCAGAAACACGGTTTCTTCTATTTTTATTGTTGAAGAACGGAAGCAGTGTGGACTCACTTTTTTTTGTTCTAAAGGTCTTTCGACAAGTGTCCATGTGGTTTAATCTCGCCTCCCAGAAAAATGTTATTGATAACATGTTGAGCACCATTGATGAGGTACTCGATTAGTGGGATTTTATCTGCTATAGAGAAGGAGGCATATGCTTTCCTCTCCTATTTTCTCAGTTAGTTAAGCATCTTCATCTATAAACGTTCCTGCAGGTTCAGTCTTACAAATTTGTACCACTTGTTTACCAAATTGCTTCAAGGTTGGGCAGTTCCAGAGATGAATCAGGATCAAATAACTTTCAGGTGGAATGCACCTTTACTTGGTTGTCATAGAAAACTTGACACTATAAAGGCTCTAGCTAATCTCTACAGTTTACAACTTGCAGTCTGCTTTGGTTTCACTTGTCAGGAAAATGGCCATTGATCATCCATACCATACAATCTTTCAGGTTCTGAAGAATATGTCATTCATCTTCTGTATTATTATTTTTTTTTCCCTATCTGGTTAACTGGCATATCACTTGCTAGAACTGTATAGCGGAAACTCCTTGAATTCCCTATGACATTTCAAGTCTACTAAAATAAGTTGACAGTAAATACTGTTGTGTTATGTAGTATGCCAAGGAAAATACATTATTAGTAAATGACTTGCCTATCGCTTTGAAGTTACGTTTTAAATACTGGATGCATGCCTTATATATGTCCTTTGATTTTGGTTCCAGCTTCTTGCTTTGGCAAACGGTGACCGTATCAAGGATAACCAACGCAGTAGAAATTCTTTTGTGGTTGATATGGATAAAAAGCTTGCAGCAGAGAATCTCTTGCAAGATTTGATACATCATCATGGGCCTATAATTAGACAAGTAAATCATCTTTTCAACTAGTCTTACGCATCATAGATCATGTTTTTCCTGGTCTCTTATTAGAGAATCCTATTTTTTTCAGATGAAACAACTGGTGGATATCTACATTAAGCTTGCAGAGCTTGAAACAAGGAGAGAGGTTTTGTTTTGCTCTTTGCTAATCAGAGGAAGTGTTTTGTTTTGCTTTTTGCCGAACTCAAATAACATGTTATGAAACATATCAAACCTTTTTCTTTTGCAGGATACAAACAAAAGGGTAGCACTACCACGAGAAATTCGTAGTGTAAAACAATTGGAACTTGTAAGCGTATCAACTATTGGTTATATCATTTGGATTGGTGTCTAGCATCTGTGTAATTATTAGCTTGTAGGATACAAGAAATGCCACTGTTCCGCCACTGTTCCATATATTGCAAACTTCAAATCTTCTGACATGAAAAAGTAAATTTCTTGGATCTCATCTTGTATTTTTTTCACTTTTATTTGAGTTTAGGTGCCTGTAGTGACTGCAACAATTCCTGTTGATCGTAGCTGCCAATACAGTGAAGGGTCATTCCCATATTTCAGAGGTTTATCTGACTCTGTTATGTAAGCCCCTAATCAATCAATAGAACAGTTTGCTTCAACATTTCTAGCTTTAGAAAGTACCCTATTGAAACCACGCTCATTCGGATTTGCAGGGTGATGAATGGTATAAATGCTCCCAAAGTAATTGAATGCCTCGGTTCTGATGGCCGCAAATATAAGCAGCTCGCAAAATCTGGCAATGATGACCTCAGACAAGATGCTGTAAGAGTTTGAGAAAACTTGATTTGGTGAATTAACTTGAAATGTCTGTAAAGTTGTATTGCACTGCTTCCTCTAATGGCAGCAAGTGGAAAATATTGACCTAGCCAAGCATTGCATATACGATGGTCTAGTTATGCTAAGTGTTTACCATTTTTTCAGGTGATGGAACAATTTTTTGGGCTCGTCAATACCTTTCTACACAATAACCGGGACACATGGAAGAGAAGATTAACTGTGCGCACATACAAGGTACGTCTCTGTATTCTATTTACAAGAGGTCGTCTCCTTGTTTGTTTGAAGAAATATTGATCCATTCAGTATGCTGTTCTCCTTATGTAGTGTATTTTTATATTTTCAGGTTATTCCTTTTACTCCAAGCGCAGGAGTTCTGGAATGGGTCGATGGCACAATTCCACTTGGAGATTATCTTATAGGAAGGTTAGTCGAGTAGACTAGCATTTAAGGCATCTACATGGTATAACGATTCCCCTTCTAAGTCGTGTCAGTTCGACATTTTATGTTAACATATAAAATAGCTCAAGGAGTGACGGTGCTCATGGTCGTTATGGCATCGGAAACTGGAAATATCCCAAATGCCGAGAACATATGTCGAGTGTATGCTCATATCCTTTCTTATATTTCCTTAACTGGGCAGTCATTGACCTCTGATTATTTGCCTCAATTAATCTGGTGTGACTGGTGGCTTGTAGGCAAAGGACAAGCGCAAAGCGTTCATGGATGTCTGCACAAACTTTAGGTTCGCTCCTTTCGTGAAACGTTAATTTACCCCGAGTTCTAGTTGGCGGCTAACGAATCCATCCGGTTTTGCAGGCCTGTCATGCATTATTTTTTCCTGGAAAAGTTCCTGCAGCCTGCTGACTGGTTTGTGAAGAGGCTTGCTTATACCCGCAGTGTTGCGGCTAGTTCAATGGCAAGTATATCCTCCTTTGATGATATCTATTCTCTCTTTTCAGTTTAGAATAGATGGAATACCATTTTGTGTATAGTTTAGAGTAAACTAATCTTGTTGGAGATACATGGATCAAACGGAAACAAAATTATTTATACACTGCTAAATTGCATAAAGGAAGTTATTATAAGAAAATGAAATACACCTAGGAACCTGTTAAATCTAAGTTGAGTTTTGATTTTATTGACATCCAATATGACATGTGTCTATTCTTAGTTAGGCGTCTGGAGGTAGACTCTTAAATTTTTTCCCTCGTATTCATCTCTTTTTGTGCATTTTTCATTCCTTTTGCTACCAGGTTGGCTACATCGTTGGTCTTGGTGATCGTCATGCAATGAATATTTTAATCGATCAAGCCTCAGCAGAAGTTGTCCACATAGATCTTGGAGTTGCATTCGAACAAGGATTAATGCTCAAGACTCCTGAACGGGTATGTTCTCTGCCATTTGATCTCTTTACATATCCACTTAGTCTTCCTGTGTTTATGGGTCTGTTCAGTGGCGTCAGGCGACAAGCGACAAAGTCTTGTACGTTTACCTGTCGCTGGTTCAGCGACGTGTTTCAGCAACGAGTTTACAATTTAAAATTTGAATTGCTAAAAATTTTAGCTTTTAATTTTTAATTGCCAAGACTTATTGCCGCAACGAACATAAATTTCCGTCGCTCATAGCTGTCTCCGAAACACGTAAACGAACAAGCCCTATATCTCTGCACGATTCTCATTTTTCAGTTTTTTACTGGTTTTGCAGGTTCCATTCAGGTTAACGAGAGACATCATTGATGGAATGGGTATAACAGGAGTGGAAGGCGTTTATAGGAAATGCTGCGAAGAAACCCTCTCTGTGATGCGAACAAATAAAGAGGCACTGCTTACAATTGTTGAAGTAACCCAATCTGAAACTTAATTTCAAAAAAAATGTAAGTATGAAACATATTTCAAATTCTTAATCAAGGTCGCATGTCTTGCAGGTTTTTATACATGATCCTTTGTACAAATGGGCCCTATCCCCCTTAAAGGCTTTGCAAAGGCAGAAGGTACTTCATTCCCTTATAGACTTGTTAACGTTTTAACTCTCAACAAACGCAATGCTTGTGGTGTTCCCCATACTAAAAGTGTTATAAAGAGGACGTTATCTAACAATATATGCATATGGTAGAGGCAAAGGTTGTTTCCTTCTGAGTATAAAAATTGCCGTTATTATTCTCTTTCTTTTGAGATGCTAAGAAATTGAGGCAAAAGTGTGGTTTACTCAAATCTTCTGCGTTTCGCTTCATTGTTTTGGACAAAGATGTTTTGGGGTTTAGGGTTTTATGGTTTTGGGGTTTTGGTCAAAGATGTTTTGGTTTCTCATTCAAGCTTTCCCCTTTGATCATCCAGGAAACTGAGGATTATGAGGGCATGAACTTGGAAGGATTACAAGAAGAATTCGAGGGTAACAAAGATGCTGCACGCGCCTTGATGCGCGTCAAGCAAAAACTTGATGGGTACGAAGGTGGTGAGATGAGAAGCATACATGGCCAGGTCAATATATTTTAGCTTTCATCCAAATAAATGTTGTTCCTTAGTCAACAGAATCTATAATATATAGTTTTGTTGAATTTTGAAAATATGTATTATTTTGTAGGTCCAACAACTAATACAAGATGCAATTGACACTGATCGTTTATCTCAAATGTTCCCTGGCTGGGGAGCTTGGATGTAATCTCAACATTTCTCTTCAAGTTTCTTCTTATTATTGAACTGTACATAGAAAAACCTTAATGTCAAGAGTTTAATAGTCACTAGAAATTTTTGTAATGTATAAAATGGTAACATCATTCTATAAATTTTAGGGTTTATATGTTTATTTTGAATTGTTGCCATAGAATTAAAATTAAGTGATCTGAATTTATGTTTGTTTTGTTGCGCATCATTTTAAATAATAAAAGATATAATTCGTGAAATTATTATATATTAATAGTTGTGGGAGATTTTGTAATTGTAAACACAAATGGTGATTCTTGATTTTGTATACAGATAAAAAGTTATGGATGATTATTTTTTTTTTTCCGAAAAAAATTGGATATATAAAAAAGCATGGGCAGTCCATGATTATTATTATTTTTTAATGTGGATATATAAAAAATTATGGGCAATAGTACATTATTGTATTTTTTTTAATATGTAAAAAATTAGTGGACAATAGTCAATGACTACATTTTTTGAAAAATTTATATGTTTTTTGCACTTATGGGCAATAGTCCATAATTACATTTTTTTTTTTGAAAAATTTGGATATATTTCTTATATCAAATCGAAACTTTTATGAACTTCACCATTATAATTTTCCTACAATTTCTTTTATTAAACTATAAATTTATGAACTATATAATTCACATCATTTAAAGAATACAACTTAAAAATGAATCCAAACTTTCAAGAATTAACAAAACCCAAAAAAAACAACAATTTTTTACTTGCAAAGATCTCTAAAAAAATAAACAAATTTATTTGTGACAGTATAGTTTGTAGCAAACACAAAGGTAAATCTCACATTACAAAAAAAAGACATAAATGTTTTACACTTTACATAAACACACAAAAAATATAAGAATAAGAATCTTAAAGATCATTAGTGGGAAGTGAACCCATTAGAATAATGTTTTCATTATCTTTCTTTGTCTTTTTTCCAAATAAACTTGATAAGAATCTTAGAGGCAATAAAGATGAAGAATCTGAACTTTTCTCCAACACTTTTACTTCTCCAGAAACTGAGTTCGAGTTCTTGTTCTTCGGTCTCAGTTCTGCTCCGCAGTTACAGTTTGAGAGTTTTGTGAAACATTTCTTGTGGAAAACTGAACCGCAAGATCGACATTTTTTTACTTCATCTTCCTGCTAAATCATTTCATGGAATATATGTTTGATTAAAAGATATTCAATTCAATAACAGAGAAAAATGAAACTCATTGATAACAAATTTATGGTGAGTAACAGAGAAAAATTTGTGGACTATAATCTATCATTATATTTTTTCGAAAAATTTGGATATATTAAATGTGGACTATAGTCTATGATTATGTTCTTTTTTTTTTTGAAAAATTTGTATATGTTAAAAATTAGTAGAGTATAGTCCATGATTTTGTAAAACTGGGATATGTTAAAAATTTATAAAGTCCATGATTATATTTTTTGTTTTTTGAAAAAACTTGGATCTATAACCCATAGTTTTTTTTGGGTCGAAAAACTTGGGTATCTTAAAAAAATTTGGTTTATAGTCCATGATTATATTACTTTTTAGTAAAACTTGGATATGTTAAAATTTGTGAAAGATTATATGTTTTTTTGGAAAACACTTAGATATAAAATATAATCCATGATTATATTTTTTTCAAAAAACATGAATATATTAAAATTTGTGAGCTATAGTCCATGATTACAATTTTTTCAAAAAAAATTGGATATATAAAAAATGGTGGACAATAGTCCATAATTATTTTTGTTTTGTTTGAAAAAGTTGGATATATTAAACATTTGCAGACTATAGTTCATCATTATTTTTTTTTTTTTTTCAAAAAACTTGGATAGATTAAAAAAATATGGGATAGTTGTGCTTACCTGGAATGGGAATATTAAAGAGGAAGTGTCATCACAAGCTTGTCTAGCATTACAAGGAACTCCTACATCGCAACATATCAGACACTGTTCTGTAATATGCGTCTGAATTTTCCTCGAAACTGTCTCCACGATTGCAGGAAGTGCTGTCACATAATAAATCAAATCTCTTTTCAGTAAAGTTAAAAAAATGCAAGGATATACATATAATGTACAGTAGATTTCAAAACATTGAGCACTTAGATCTGTGAATTTTGACTTGTAAATCAATTGCTAGAGAAACATGAGGATATGAAACTAACTTCATTATCTTTGAAAACCAACTCATGAACAACAAAGAAGATAAATCAGATGTGGAAGCACACATGAGGCAAAGTATGTGGAAGCAATTTTACGCAGAGAGAATTGAATTGAACACACGTGAACTTTAGATCTTGTTTTCAAGAAAAGAAACTCACCTGCAAAAGGCCCTTTAGAAAGATCAATAAGATCTCTCAAAGCGAAGAAGTCGGTGCTCTCGAGAATATACCTCCGAGAAGTGAGTCCTTTGTTGAGTGTTTTGCGAAATGGGCATCGTACAAATGGAAGCATGATGGTGATTCTTTTCCGGATACTCATGACATGGTTAAGTGCAGGAACCTTCGAGGACAAAAAAGGATTCACCGCACTAACACAAAGCATTGGCTGCAAAATAAGAGTTGTGAAGAACATGAACCATATCTTCAAATAAGTATGAAGTTATCTTTAAAGCTTTGGATAATGAGTCAGCTAAAATATTCGAATGCAAACACTGGGGAAAAAAACCTTTAGAGCTTTATTGCTACAAAATTTTATATCAGCGTTCAAAATGTAAACACAAAATAAGAATCATTTCTACCATATCTTGGCTCTAATCCAGACTTCTTATAGAATGTAGAAACATGGCAAGATAAATGAATATTCTTGAGGAGAACTTAGGTAAGCACATGCACATATCAAGTCTATGGGTATGGTACATGCATATATCAAGCTGAAGACATGGTAATACGAGGTAAATTGCAGAGGAAAGTGTTCTAAATCTGCATTCATGAAGGGCAGAGGGAGAGCAATCTATCTAGCAACTGCTTATAATTAATGTACAGCTAATGACAATGAACTACACCAGCTAGATCGAAATTTACCTGCTCGTGAATGGCGTCAAGATATGATTTAGCCAATTGAGAAACTGGATAGCTAATAAAATCCCAATGATGTAACACTCTCGCTGGCAGAACTGCCATTTCATTTGTATGGCATGAAGAACAAAACAATTGACCGGTATATTCGCAAAGCCGAGGCTTACCCCATCCAAGAGCTTTTACAAAATCCTGCACAAGAGTGGCTCCATCATCAAAGTATCTGTGGCACCCAGCGCAGATGTAATGCTGAGCTTCTAGCAACTGCTTTACTGATTTACGAGGTCGAATATCAACAATGAATGATATGGTATTTCCGTACGAAGAACTCGTTGCAAAAGCAGTCGTTCCAGCAGAGCCTGCCGGAGACACGGTAGAATCCGAGACAGAAGAATTAGCATGTGCGTCTTGAGGAGACAAAAACCGAAGTAATGCATTTGGAAGTGTTGGAAAAAATCTTGACTGGAGAACTGAATTTAAACAATCTTGAATAAGGATAGTTCTTTCAGAAATGGCGTTTGGTGATGTTCCAAATACTTTTCTTGATTCTTTTTCGACAGAAGCCCAAGGAGTAGGAAGTGTCCAGCCTTGATCGGAAAATAATGAAGTTAATCGACGGTAGAGAGTATAAAAATCGCGATATCTTCTTTCGATTTCCCACTTTTCGTTCCCACTTGAAATTCTAATCACGTAGACTGTATATTCCCTCACTCCAACCAATCTCTCACTAAGCGAGACATCGCCTTTCTTTTGCTTTACCCCGACGACTTCAACTCTATCAATCCTAAATCGCTGCGGAATTATTGGAGATGAATCATCTAGACCAGAAGTTGTAGCAGTTTGTCCTCCATCTCTTTTAGGTAGAGAGAGCTGTAACTGGAACATCTTGTCATTCTTTGAAAACCTTGGCCCGGATGATTCACCAGAGTCAAGCAGTACTTCTTCCATATCATGAACAAAATCATCATATAAATCGTCTGTGTTCTCCTTCTGCATGATGAGAAAGGAAGCCAGAAAATTTAACCCAAAAATAAAAGAACGAAAGTAATAGGATATAGCGTAGATCCATGACGTGTACGGACTGCAGTTATCCCTTTTAATCAACAAAGAACTTATAATTGGGGCAGCAAATAAAGATCTCAGAGCCAAGAATCAAACGAAGATGTTTAAATTTTAGAGGAGCATAATATATTGAAATGAACAGTTTGCTCAGAAACAGAACCAGGAGATCCGACAGATCTTGGACATAACCGAAACAGACATTCTACTAGAATCCGCAAAAAGAACAAGAATAAACAAATTAACAGAGGAATATAAGTAATGTAATGATATCTCGTATATCAAGCTACTGACCTTAGGTTGTGTGTAAGCAGCTTGTAAGGCACTTGTTTGAGGATGAGAATATAGAGATGATGGCTTGTCACAGTCCGGTTCTGAGGTGATTTTTCCATCTATGTCGCAAACACCACCTGAAATAGCTATGTCTTGATCGGCTGGCATCACAACATCTTGCGTAGCAATGCATTCCTCAATGGAAGAATCTTCATTTCCTAACTTAATCGGTGTTATGTCTAAGACATCATCAGTACCACAAGGAAGGTAATTCATGAGAACAGAACTATCATTAGTTTCATTGTTACTGAGACGATTATCTCGAAAAGATTCATCTACTGCAAGTGATTGAGAAACTGCCGATGTTCTAACTTCAGCGCTCGAGTCTCCAGAACCTCTTACAGTTACACTATTTCTTCCTGCTTGAGCGACATCTGGAAGCTTTTGTGAAGCTGTAGAAATTGATTTAATGGCCGTTTCTTCACTTTCAATGCACCCTTTATCACGCTGCTCAAACTCGCTGAAATCGAAATGACTGTCAACAAGTTCTGTGGCTTCAAGCTCAAATTCATCCCAATCATTTGTACCAAAGGCAGTGGAAGAATTTATAAGAAATGGATTGTCGTTCTCAGATTTAGTCTCCTGCTTAAAAAATAAATTTTTCGGAGGACGATCATCTGTATCACTAAGTGAATCATCACCATCAGAATGGTCATCATCTATCGAACTTCCATCTTTTCTGCCTATACCATTTCTATGAAATTGAGAATTTGATCCACACAAAAGCTCCTTGCCCTCACTACCAGTCAAATCACCATACATTTGTTCATTATATCCACTTTCTTGACCCATGTTGGCGTTGACATTTCTGGTGCTAAGCCTGCGTGTACTACTGACTCTATCACTATAATAGCCATTACCAATACCGTCACCGGAAAATTCGAGTCCTTGATGACCTAATCGTCTCTTATCCGACGAAGAGAGCTTTAGATTTGGTCCCAAACTAAAATTCTCAAACTCTGCGTTATTCCCAGCCAAGAAACTTCCCTTAAAAGAACCAAAATCGGAATCCAAAGAATCGTGAAATGGACCAATCGAGCTACAAATACTTGGTGTTCCCAACGCCGAGTTCGCACTACAATACCGCTCAAATTCCGATTCGCCACAAGACGAGTAATGTAACGAAGAGCCTGGAGAGACGTCTCCACCATTTTCCTTCTGCGGTAATTGATCAGACAAATCTAGAGAACCGACTCTCGAAGATTCCTCTCCATTGATCATTTGAACCACAATCCAAAATACATAAATAAAAAACCGAATCGAATCAAAAGTGAATCCAAAACTAAATTAACCTAATGCGACCGAGGGATAACAAAATTAAAAGTAGATCAAAGTAAACCAGAATTCAAAATCGGGAGAAATTGAAAACTGAAATTGACGGAACCAAGTAAGCAACTGATGAACTGAGAAATAGATTTGATCCCTGAACGATAAAAGCTGAGCACTATGTTGATTAGCATAGCCGTTCCCGTCTCTCTGTGCTTCGAGCTTATGCGAATCGATGGAGAGAATTCACAGAGATTTTGTCGGGAGCGAAGGTAGAAGAAGGAAGCATGAAAGGGGTTGGATTTGCAAATTGCAACAACGTGGAACAGTTTTTGGAAATTTTCCACAATTTATTCCTTTAATTAAATAATGATTAATTAATATATGAATATTAGAAACTAGCCCAAAATTAACATGTTTTTTAAAGCAATATCGCTTTTTCAGTTATACTACATAGTTTAAGTTTATTACGTTATATTATAATGTCAAAATATATTGATTTAAATTTGACTTTTTGTAACAAACATAATAATGAAGTAATAATAGTAAAATCTAGGAAGAAATAAATAATCTATAAATTATAAAAAAGCTATAAATAATAACTTACATAATGTAAATTTTATTAAGCAAATAAATTTAAACAACCTTTTTATTATGTTATTTGCTTAGACGTTGTTCAAGTCTCTCAATGGCTCCATCAACACCACCCTTTACTACTTCGTGCTCGTAATTCGTATTGTTATTGCCTTCGTTTGCTTTCTCCACTAGCTTTAATTGTAACCAACCTGCAATCTCAAGCTCAGTTTCTCATATAGGAGTGGACAAAAAAAACTCAAATCAAACCAAACTAAACCGAACTAAACCGATATCTTTAAGTTGAGTCTTAACCGGATTTTAAATCGAGCCAAACAATAATAATATATTTATACTAAAATTGATCGAACTAAGGTCAAACCAAAATTGAAATCGATCAAAATCAATCCGTACTATATAATTAAACATTTATTACAAATTAGACTATTACATATATTGAAAATATAAGATTAAATGGTATTCATAAAATTTTATTTATTCGAACAAATTCAATACGTGCTTATAATTAAATATTTTATTACAAATTAGTCTATATATTGAAAATATAAGATTAAATAAATGGTATGCATAAAAAAGTAATTATTTATTAAAATAAACTAAATCTAATTTAAAGAAATTAATATAATTTTCAGCTAAAATTATCCGGATTACTCAAATCCAAAATAAACTAAAACTATCAAATATTAATGACCCAAATTACTCTGAAATTATCCTAAACGAACCAGATTTCCTACCAAATTGAAATAGTTTCAAATATTATTCGAATTTCATTTTTTCAAAGAAAATTTTCAAGAATTATCCAAACAGAACAAATTCACATTCCTATTTTTTTTTAAAAGGTAATTTATTCACACTCCAATTCTCAGACAATTCAAGTTGTAAGAAATGTTAAGTATTTACCAATGGGGAAGCAGACCACGGCTCCAAGAGCTGATCCAAGCATCACATTCCTCGCACGCCATGTAAGAGATCCAGGCACTGTCATAAGTGAAGGATTCAATTATCACTTATGAAGAACAAGAGAAAACTAAAAGAAGATAAAATGGTGCATGATTTTGGTAATGTATTAGTACTGATTAGGCCAAATGCTGCAGCAGTTGCTGAACCAGCTCCTACAACATTGAAAACGTCATGCACTCCTCGTTTCTCAGCTAGAAGATTTTGCAGATTAAAGAAAGCAGCTGTGAAAACTCCGAGTCTTAATCCTCCAATGATCGAGCCACGTGTCACTCTAATGAATCGTTTCTCCATTGCATCTCGCATCAACCTGTGTTGTTCACGTTTATCCTGTGTACTACCCATCTTCAACATCACTTCTGCATCCTTGCTCTAAAAAACCATGGTTACTGAGTTCAATATTCAATTAGAATCAAGATCCAGATAATGTCTCAAATTTGAATATCCTAAGATATTAGTTAGTGTCAAAGGTTACTAACTAATGTAAGCAAAGATCCAAGAAATACAGCATAGAGGTTGAAATGATAAGCATTAAACTGCATACTAAATGGAAACTAGATAGGGATTCTAAATTTGCAGCAAGCAGCTCATATCATTAACATATCTAGATGGCTCTAAACTGTAATGATCCACAGATCCAAAACACGAGTAGATTGAGAGTATTTGAATGATATCTACTGATTGAGAGATAGAGAAATTCTCTGTACCACTGAAGCAGAAGCCTCTTTGCTTCCTCCATATAGTAGCCCTGCAAATATCCCAACAACAGTTGCAGTTCCCCAATTGGGAGTCCCACGTATTTTGGAAGGGACCTGCTTCAAAAATGTTATAAATTAGCCTAACAATCAAATCTCCAGTTCATATACAATGCTACCTTTGAAGATGAACATATAATAGTAGCAATAATGCCTACAAATCAATAATCTGGCTACCTTTGAAGATGAACATTAATAGTAGCAATAATGCCTACAAATCAATAATCTAACTACATTCATAAACCAAAGCTTACCGAAACCCTAACTCTACACTATACTTCCGATTGAGATCACATCAAAACAACGAATTTAGATCACATCATATGATCACCCGAATTGAGAGAATATAGCTTCGCGCAGTGATTTCGATTAAAAACGGGCTATGCAATTCAAATTTCGATTAAACCATAACCGATGCATAGCATTCGAGCTCGTAAATAAAAGAAATCTTACTACTGGAGCGGTTTCTTCCGATTTTGCAATCGCTTCCATAGAACAACGTTGTAGCACCGTAGTAGACGACAATAAGATAGTCTCTAGTTTCCCTCTCCCCAACAATGGATTCTCCTTCGAATATCGCCGCCGGCAAACAAAACGTGAAATGAAACCGAGAGAAAGTGGTAGAGACGACACACTGTTTGACTCTGCACCGCTCGGCTCGGCTTAAAGTCTTAAAATTACAAATTCACCTCATATATTCTCTTAAATTACGAATTTATCCCCCTTTTTTGTATTATCCCATGTTAAGCCCAAAACTTTATTTTATTTTTAGCAACAGCCCAAAACTTTATTAAATGCGAAATTACAGTACCACGGAAGAACCTCTATATTCTTTTAAATTACGAATTCACCTCTATATTATTTTAAATTACGAATTCATCCTCATTATTTGCATTATCGAATGCTAAACCCAAAATTTTATTAAATGAGAAATTACAGTATGTATATTATCTAGCTTTTAGCCGAATACAGAACAATTTTATTTTAATTATTTCGATATTAAAAATGTTATTATATATACACAATTAATATTATTCTTAAACTAAAAAAAAATATTCGTTTTATTGTTTAACGAGAGTTTGTGGTATCTATCATAAAATATATATTTGTGTTCTGTCAACATTATGTTCGTTATATTATCATTAAATTTTAAAAAAATCTAAATTAATTAAATACTACTATTTTTTTTTACATTATTTATCCCCAAAATTTTATCATAGAAACATAATTTTAAACAATTAACAACAAAATAAAGGAAAACAACAACAAAATAAACATAATATATACATTTATCTCTAACATCAACGATAAATAAACAAATAACACATTTTAAATACATAAAATACCTACTTAAATATAATATAACATACTTACTCTATCTTAATATATATATATATATGCATGCATTTTAAGGTTTTTGCACAACAATTAAGAAAACATATAAAATACCTATTATACCCTAATCTTGTATTTGTTATTTCAATAATATGTCATAGAAGTAAGAATTGACCAAAATAAATAAAAAAGGTAAAAAAAGAATTTAGTTGCATTTTTTCTCTAAAAAAAATAAAAAGTTCATTTATTTTGAAACAACAAAAAAAATTCTAAAAATGCATATATTGTAAAACAGAGAAAGTATATAAAATGTATTAAAATACATAAACAAAGTTCAATTCTTATTCCATTACCTTATTTAACAACACAAAAAAAAAAACCTAAACAAAAAAACCCCATAAAACCAAAAACATTTCATACAAATTCCATCACTTAGAAGCAAAAATAGCTTCTAAATCTTTATAAAGTCCTTTAGATCTTACTTTAAAATCTGCAGAAGAATCTTTAGAAGAACTTCCACTAGTCTTTGTTCCCCAAACACTACTACTCCATCCACTTTTACTCCCTGATGGATCACTTGGCACTTTAGTACTATTACTCCTCTCTCTTGTAAAACTTGACTTAGCCATTTCTCTTATCTGTTTCAACCATGGCTGCTTATCTAAGCTCCCTGAGCTTCTACTTCCTGTAGAGTTGTTTCTATACCGATTATCCGCCATCGTAAAGCCGCCATTGTTGCGGCTTTCTTGAGCTACCGGAATCATGTTCTTGATTACTTTATATGGAAGAAAGATTGCAGCTAATCCAATGATGAACATTTTGAAACCTGATAAGAAAGATTTGTTGATTTGATCTAAACGTTTCATTTGCTTGTACAATGAGTACCATTCGTTGCAGAGTTGTGTCAAGAATCCAATCAAGAACAATGTAACCATGAAAACCCCGAGTTTTCTTTCGAGTTTGTTGTTGAAGTTGTTGATTAAAGATGAGGTAAAGATCCCAACTTGACATGAAATTGTGATGATCTCAACAAGTTGTACCTTTTTCTTGATGAATGGTTTCTTTAAAACAATGAAGAAAAGCTGAAATGAAGTGATGATTAACAAGATGATTACCGGAGTTTTCGATGTTTCGTTTTCCCCGAAAGAACCAGCAATGATTCCTAAAGATACCCTTTTCATAGTTTCAAGAAATGTGTAGTAAATTCTCAAGATTCCAAATAGTTTTTGTATGCAAGGAGCTTCAGCATCCTCTGTTTCATCATCTGAAGCGATAATTCGATCATCTTGTCGCTTAAAAGGATTACTTCCTGAGATTTGTGTAAGCATATACTTAGGTGGGCCTCTTAGATCTTCAAATAAAGGACCAAATCTTGTTAAAAAGACAGAGTTTTGTTCAGATTTCCATGTCCATTGTCCTCTTTTGCCTGGACCAAGTGTTACTCGGATAAGTTCTTGATACCAATGAAAAGTTTGGTTTTCTTGATGAATCTCTTTGTACTGTAAAAGCTTCCCAAATGTTATGCCAATAGATAAGAAGAGAAATAAAGCCAGAAGAAGAAGAGATACTAAGCAAAGCACAAAGATTCCAACAATGGAACTTGCTTCTGTAGTTCTTGAATTCTTGAAATAGCCTGGGAAAAAAAGAGAGTTTAGTGTATGTTTGTTAAGCAAATCTCTAAACTGAGCTCATTTTTGTAAGCAGATATAGGAAAATAGCAAAATTAGTAAAAAAAATTACGAAGTAAATTTGATAAAACAAATGCTAGAAAATATATTTCGGCATTTTATAGAAAAATTAGTTAACGGTACATGCTATGAGTTTTTTAATTTAAAGAAAAATTACTAAGAAAAAAAAAATGAGGAATTACCTAAAATGCCCTAATTCAAGCATTTTTTTGCAAATGTGTCATTTTTGTAGGGTTTACCAATTATACCCTTGAGTCTATTGTTATGATATCTTTGCAAAAAAATGCTTGAATGAAAATTT
>KE152308.1:116667-142623 GCA_000411095.1 Aethionema arabicum | reverse complement strand
CAAATGTGTCATTTTTGTAGGGTTTACCAATTATACCCTTGAGTCTATTGTTATGATATCTTTGCAAAAAAATGCTTGAATGAAAATTTTTTCTAAAAATCAATTATGCAAAATACCCTAATTGAATACATTTTTCCAAATTTTTCATAAAGTGTGAGGGTATACCACTTATAATGTTGGGTATAATGTTAGGATATTTTTGCAAAAAATGCATGATTAGGACATTTTTGCAAAAAATGCTTAAATGAGAGCATTTTTGCAATTCCCCCATAAAAAATTATAGGATATAAAATTATTGTATTAAATTCTAAATGTTTATAAAACTATAAGTCTTGCACCAATTTCTCTTTAGATTCAAAACGGTAACATATTTTATTACGGGGCCAGTGCCGATCCATGGTTATCGGAGGTCCTAGTCGATAATTAAAAATTGTCTTTATTTTTTTTAGTCACCGATCAATTTTTGAAGATCCTTACATTAGCAATGGACTGACTCTGGTTCCACGAATAAAAATATAAAAAATATTCAGATTTTGTTTTTTTTATTAAACATAAACTAAAAAAAAAACAAGGCCCGAGACGGTCGACTACCCTGCCTATGCTAAAGACCGGCTCTGTACGGGACCGATTTTACTTATAAAATACCAAAAAAATATTTTGAAAGGTTTGTTTTACGAAGTTTATTTTAGACGGTAGAACATAACAAACACAAATATTAGAGGGGTTGTTTTGCAATTTTCTTGATATATATTGTGTTAAAGAAGTAAAGATGAAGTTACCTTGTAAGAGACTTCTAGCAGCTTTGCAAATTGAAGGTAAAGCGAGAAAGAGAAGAAAAAGCTCGAATCTTGGGAAAACAAAGGCACCAAAGTTTCTCTTTTTCTCGGAGTTTGTCTTCTTGAGTTTAAGTATTAAAGAGAAGAAGACATGTAACAGAACTAAACTACCTCCAAGTATTGCTAACCAAAACATGATCCTATTGAAATCTGTCCACCTTCATATGAAACACAAGAATCAAACAATGGCTACAAATTTAAATATTACTTAATGCTACAATGAAATCTGCATAAGAATTTGGGATTATAGCGATAAAAACCTTATAGTTTTATTGTTTATAAGAAAAACCCCTATAGATTTGAAGTAGCAAAAAAACAATTTTTTTTTTCCAATCATACCCTAGAGTTTCGTCCTTTAACCGAAAAAATAGGTTCGGTTCTGGTGAAAAGTACCTATAAGATTTTGAATTCGGAATCCATGGATATTGGATAGGAACCGCACCCGAACCAATATCTATTGGGTATCCGAAAGTAACCATTTTTTTATATTTTTTGTTTTTTTCGGATATTTATTTAGGTTTTTGGGTATTTTTTGGTTTTTCACTTAATTTTTTTTGTTTTTCTGGTATTTTTTTTTGATCTTCTTGTTAAGTATCTGAACCGTAACCGAACCAAAATCTATAAAGATCTTATTGGATCTTATAGTCGTGGAACCGAAAAACCAAAAATACCAAACCAAACTCGATCGGATACCCGAATGGCCAGGCGGACCTCACATATTACAATTGGCAAAAAAAAAATCATCTCCATAATTTTTTTAGCCAATAAAACTTTACGATAGTTTAATGAAACAGAGTCGTCAACTCCATAATTGAATGAAACGGTAAATTTTGGTGAAACTAAACGGCAAACCTTTAGAACTTTTTCAACCAAAAAATAAAATAAATGGTTTTTTTAGTTAATTCAAAATCCTTAAAGTTTTTTTCGCCTAAAAAACAGAACTGTAAGATTTTGTTTTTTTTGTCATGAACCCTAAAAATTTATACAAAGAAGTGCAAATGTACGTAGAGTGACTTACACTGTTGAATGCCGTAAACTCAGTACATGTTCTGCTTCTGGCTTCAAATTCGGTGTCTAAAAAAAACACATAAACAAAATCAAAACATAAACAAAATAAGTATCAAAAGAAGCAAAAAACAGAGATCATCTTCTTCATTTACCTCAAAGAATAATCTATACTCCATAGCTGTAAGTGGCAATCCAAAAACAGAGTCTGCATTCATTGATTTCATCAAATCAATCTTGTTTTTGTGAATCTTGGAAATGAAAGAATGTGAACCAAAGTTGGGATTTGAAGCAATCATGATCTGTTCTTTGTGTTTAGTCTCCCATGGAAGTGGGAAATAAGGAATTATCCATTGGAGTTCTCTTACGAATTCGTAGTAAGCAACAGGTAATGTTACTGGTAACCATCTTGAGAGTGCAAAAAACTGAATGTGACAAGCAGTTCTCTGCAAAAAAACCATAACTTGGTAAGGTAGGTGAAGCTTAGGGTTTTTTTTAACGAAATTTGGAAATTTGAGGGTTTTTTTTTTTACGAAATTGAGAAATTTTAGGGTTAATTTACCTACACCCTTTTGTTAATATCACTTAACGGTTAACATTATAGTAGGGGTTAAGTACATAATTACGAAACTTCAGGGTTTAAATTTAAAAATTTTGATACTTGAAGGGTTTTTTTATGAAATTGGAAAACTTGAGGGTCTTCTTTATGAAATTGAGGAATTTTAGGGTTTAATTTATCTATACGCTTGAGTTGATTATCACTTAACGGTTAAAGTTATGGTAGGATTTAAAAACCAAAATTACAAAACTTTAGTGTATAATTTATAATTTTGAAACTTAAGGATTTTTTTACAAAATGAGAGAACTTTAGGGTTTAATTTGCGTTAATTTTTTTTTGTTACTACATTGTAAATTCTATCAAACTAAAATAAAATTTTGGATTTCTCTATTTTTTATGTCTAATTTCAATATCATTTTATTTTAATTCACTTTTTGTTTTTCGTTAAATTTTTTAATTCAATTTAGTTTTGATCTGTAGAGATAAACCAATATTAGTTAAACCAAAACTCTTAGAATTAATTTATGAATTTAAAGAGTGAAGAGAGACATACGAAAAGATTTCTTGTGGGATCTGATGTCAAATAAGGAGAAGGTCTTGCAAATGCTCCAAGTGATTGAAGACTTGTCGTTGAAAGTGTCAGGATTCCGACCACGAAACATGTGACCAAGAAAATGTACAAAGATACTGAAGAAACCAAAGAAGATACCATAGGAACAGAATCTGCAAATTAGACAATGTTTTGGCATGATCAGCTTTAGCACCAAATACATGGTAAATTGCAAAAAAAAAACAACCCAAAAATAATCATCAAACTTTGATTCCGTCAAACACTTGTCAAATTGTTTACAAATATACACTCAAACTTTTAAATTTGCAAAAAAAAAAAAACTCATAAATATTTTTAAGAAATTTTATTTTCAAAATATGTGAATTCAACATATTTTGAATACAAAAATAATTTTTAAAAGTTCATATATTCTTATTAATTAATTTTTAGAAAAAAACTATAACTAAACTTCTAAATTTGATAAACAACCCCATAAATTGAAGAACTATGTTGGGAAAGAATTAAAAACCGGAAGAAAAAAAACACTTACAATGTTTAACTTGTAGAATGTTTGATGCAAGATTTTTGTTTCCTGCAACATCTTGTGTAACGTTTTCAGGAATGTTGATAGATATTTGATTATTAGTTTTGGCTTCTATATATAAAATGTATATGCTTCCACTCAGTTCTTCAAAACTGCTTGTTTTGCACAAGATGAAAAACACACACAAAGTTATTGTCTTTCCAAAGCACAGGATAATAACAAAAAAAAAAAATATATTGAACATTTAAAACTTTTTCGTTTAAATTTGACAAAAAAAAATCTCTGCATTTTAATTTTTGGGAATTTAGATCCCATTAAAAAAAACTTACAATAAAGAGAAGAGTATTATCTATCAAGATTTCCAAGCATCGTTTTATTAATTAGATACTAACGATAATTTAGCGGTCAATTTAATTGAGGAATTTTTTTCGCCGGAAAAACAAAGGTCAGGGGTTTTTTTTGTCAATTTGATAGTTTAGGATTTTTTTCGTCAAAAAATAAAATTTTAGGGGTTTTTCGCAGACATGATAGTTTAAGATCAGTTTCGCCAAAAACAAATAGTTTAGAGGTTTTTTCGCCGTCATCCCTATTTAAAACTTTTTCGTTTAAATTTAACAAAAAAAAATCTCTGCATTTTAATTTTTGGGAATTTAGATTCCATTAACAAAAAACTTATAATAAAGAGAAGAGCACTAACCTATCAAGATTTCCACCTGAGATAGACACAAGTGAAGAGTTAAACCCAAAGACTGGTTTCATGAACTTTATCCAGACAGGTATTGTGTGTTTGCTTGTCCTCATACCAGATGTTGTATTCAATAAAACCCGAGGCCTTTCGGTATCTAAACATCACCCGAAAACATCGTCTCATTCATCAAAAACAAGAAGAACAAAACAAGTATCTAAATAACTAACTAACTAAACTAACCATAAAGAAAAGTTAATGGTGCAGTTGGAGTTGCAGGTGTTCCATGTCTACTTCTTATCGAATTCGAGTCAAGACTCACTGTAACTACAGCGCGCCGCGACGTATTCGTCACCTGAATGTAACATTTAAAGATCTCAACACTTATGAAGTAGAGAGAAGGAAAAATAATTAAAAAAGTTTCATTTTATCGTCATGTGTTAAATTAATAGGAGGATTTGCAAAAATGTCCTAATTCAAATATATTTTTGCAAAAATCCCCTAACAACATTAGACCCAAGGGTATAAGTGGTATATCTCCACATTTTAGGACAAATTTGCAAAATTTTATTGAATTATGACATTTTGCATAATTCCTCAAATTAATATCATATTTATTTCAAAAAATTAATTTAATCTTTGATTTGTATAATGTAGTCAAACAAAACTTCAAATTTCACAAATGTGTTGAATTAGTGTCCATAAAAAAATCGATGAATTAGCAGCAAAATCGAAAAAATGGAGACCAATATAAACAAAACTATATTAGATTCACCTTAAGATATGGATCTAACGAAAAAAAATTGACAATAAAATATGACAAATTTAACATCGTAGACACTAATTCATCATATTTATAAAATTTGAAGTATTTAACTAAATTTTATAAATAGAGGATTAAACTAATTTTTGAAATAAAGATAAGCAGCAGCAAGAACTAACTAACCATGAAGGCAAAGCGGCGATTCCCATGAGTTTCTCCATTAATAGGAAGTAAATCTCCTTGATTTGCAGTCAACAAATTAAGAATTTCACTTGATGAATTCAATACCGGTTCGGAGAAATACAAGTAAACATTTAGCTTGTTGTGATCATTTGTTGCTTGGACCGTTCTAGTTTGGTTGTTTAGTTTAAGTAACTTCTCTGGTACATGAGTTCTTAGATTCACAAAAACGTTTCTTCTATCTGAAAGTGATCAAAATCAAGTAACTTTTAACAAACAAAACGAGAAGAATAATTAAAGACAAATAACTACTAAAAAGAATCTCTTATTTTCACTAATTGTTAAATTAATATTCGATTTTTGCGATTTTAAATTGTGGTAAATTTGATTCAACGTATGTAGTATCGTGGGTGTCGATTTACCATACTTTACAAAGCTATAAACTTATTTAACTATGCTTAACAAATGGGTTAAATGCAAAAATAAAACCTCAAAGTTTCACGATTTCACTAATTAAGTTCTTGGCGAAGTTTAAGTTTTTGGGTGGAAATTAGGTTTTTGGTAGATTACAGGATGAATTTTAATGTTTTTTTGAGTTTTGATTTTTATCAAAACAGAGTCGTTTTAGTCAGAACCAAAACGACTGTATTTTGAAACTTGTTTATGATTTTACCGGTTTAATTTGTGTAGATTTGAAACTTGAGCGTTTTATTTACATAATTTTAAATTTTAAGGTTGAATTTAGACATCTTCAAACCTTAGGGTTTAATTAGTGAAATTCTAAAATCCTAAGATTTTTTTTTTAACATTTAACCCTTAACAAATCGAGGATAATTGTAATATTAATTTAACATTCGGTGAAAACAGAGAATATTTTTAGTCATTTTTCCGAAACAAGAAAAAAGGGTTAAAAACACTAACCGAAATGGACAAAGAAACGTGAACTGAAATCTCTTTGAAAACTATTTCCAGCTTTGTCTGAACAAACACTTTTATTCATTACCAACACAATTCTTCCATATTCAGCTTCAGGAGATAACCCCACAAGTAATGAGTATCTAAGATATGGCTCAAGAACAGTGATCGAAGACGGTATAACTTGTCCCGCGCCGTAAACAAGAAGCTGTTAATGTAATTGAAAATTGTGTTAAGAGTTATATAACACAATTTTGGTCGAAAATTGGTCAAAACGATTTTCGACCAAATTTTGAGGAATTTTATTTTGGTCGAAAATTGGTAAAAAATATTTTCAACCAAATTTTGACCACTGATTTTACCGACCAAATCGGATTATCAACGAGCGATAATCAACCATCGTATTTGGTCAAAAATGGTTGTTTTTTACCAATTTTCGATTAATATGATGATCGAAAAATAGAGTGTTTTCTTGTAATGTATCTAAGTAGAATGAAATTGAAGATCAGAAACATTTTGCAGGTCACGTACTCACGTCGCAGGCATTTACAGATGAACAAGTGAAGCCTCCTTCTTGAACACATGGTTTAGTAAATGTAATGTTAACAGATACGTTTTGTGCACTTGTATATGGCATTGATGCAGTTACATAAGCTGTAGGATGAACCATATCTGCATACATCAAAATTTTTTTAGTTTGGATTTTGGTTTAAATTCGAACTAAATCCAAATAATCTGATTAAATTTAAAATACAAATAAAATTTTTATTAATTTCAATGAGGTGTGGATTAAAAAAATAATGTAACAAAAAATAACATTTTGAAGATCATAAGCATAATTTCTATTTGTTTTTTTTTATTATGGTTTTGATCCGAACTGATCTGAACTTTAAGATCCAAATGCTTCGACTTTTTTAAAATCCGAAAAATCCAAAACCCAAAAAACTCAAACCGAACCGAAGTAATTTAAATTTCGACTTTTTAAAATCCAAAAAACCCAAAATCCAAAAAAAACGAACGCCGAGGTCTAAGCACAACGACAGAGGCACATATTTGACCTCATGAACTTAAAATGGGATAAAAGATGTGGGGCTATAAAAGATGTGGGTCCAATGAAGATGCCCTTACACTATATGATCAATGCTATACCAAGAAGTGAACAATGACAAATCCAAGAAGTGAACAAGGAGTTTATTTACCAACGGTCCAATTATATGTTTTGCAGCCAAATCTCCGGCTCCTGTTTGCACACACCTCAAGTGTATGATTTCCATCAAGCAACTTTGAGTAACGAACTTTTTTTGGATCACAATCCAAACTAATATGTTCATCTAGCTGCATAAAACACACAAAAAGTGTACTTTTTCAAAATCTCCATTAAAAATTCTTCAATGCAAAGTACTTCAACTAATGCAAACTACATCAAAAATGAAAACAAACCCAAAACTTCTTTTAAAAACTCAAAAAGCTTCAAACTTTGTAAAGCCAAACTTCAAAAAACTAGACCCAATTCTATTGATTTTAGACTCAAAAGTCAAAACATAGGAAAAAAAATCCAACCTTGCAAAGGAATTTACACTTTGAACAAGCTCTATTTCCATCTTCAAGAGCTTCAACAACAAATTTAGCAGAATCAAATCTAGAAACAGCAGGTGGTTTTTTCAAGAACTTCACCGAAATCTCCGAACCATAACAACAAAAAGAGGAAAAAGGAACAACCCAAAAGACCAAAACAACCCAAATTCTCATCTCTCCAAATGAAATCTCAAAGCTTGAAGAACTCCTTAGAACACAATCATCAAATCAAAAGAAAGAAAAAGAAAAACTTTAAAGCGAAAACAGAGCAATGGAGTTTGAAAGTAGAAGAGAATGCATTTTAAGAGATAAAAGAGAGAGGTAGAGAATAAAACAAGAGCTTTTGTGGTCGTTAATGGCTGTAGCAAAGAGAGATAACGCATAGTGTATTTCATTACAGAAACAGACAAAGTTTTTGAAGAATTTTATCATCAATGTAATAATTCCAAGTGTCTCTCTACTATATATTTCTTCCGGTTTGTCTTTAACCACTGTTTTAAGTTAAAATTTTTAGTTTTGGTATTGGTCTGTTTTTAGTACAATTGCAACAAAAAAAAAATTATTTTCTTTGGTAAATTTAAGAAAAAGTATAATGTAATAAGATATGAGTCATTATAAAACATAGAGTAATGTATTGATAACTTTTCACCGGCGACAAAAAAAAAACTAGATAAATAACTATTCTATTAAATGAATGTATATGTTAAAATTAAATAATCGAATACTATTCTATTAACTGAATGTATATGTTAAAATTAATAATTAATATTTGATTAGAAAAAAAACTTTTAAATCAAATGAAAAATTCGTTTTTTGTATAGTTATAATAATGAAGGGAGAAAAAAACCATAATTTTAAACCTTTTCTTTTCAATCAGCTATTTTTTTCAAGGCCCTTTTTTCAACCAATCAGCTAATTAAATCTCTCTTGCACTAAATTTCGAACCCTAATATAAAAAAAAATTATTACAAATAAAAATCCCTAGATCAACATTTTTTTGTTTAATATCACTCAACTTCGGTGTAATTGCTAACAATAATTTGCTTGTAAGTATTTTGTTTCTTTTTATAACTTATTGCACAATTATTTTTTAGTTACTTTTTTTTAAAAATACTTAGTTCATTTTCGCTGAAAATTATATAGAAAATATATGTTTTTAATGGAATAGAAAATATACTATAACGACTAAAATGTATATAGGAAATATTTTTCTATAACAGCTAAAAATATATATAGAATTACCATTTGTTTAACTAACGAATATATGTGTGTAAATATATATATGCAATTAGGTTATGACCATTCTTCTTGATAATAACGCATATATTGTTGTTATAATTATACTATATGCATGAGATTTAATATCAAATAAAACATATTTCTTTAAAAATAATCACATTTGTGTGATTTTTTACTAATTAAATTATAAATTTCTTACTAAAATATAAATTTCTTACTAATTAAATTATAAATTTCTTACTAATCATTAAATTATAAATTTCTTACTAAATTATAAATTTCAACGGGTTTTTTTTGCACTATATATACATACATTTGTGTGTGTGACATAACATACAAATTTTAATTTGATTTATAATATATATATATATATATATATATATATAATTATGTAGAAGAAAAAAATCAGAATGGCAAAAATGTCAATGATGATGATGGTGGTTATGATGGTGATGATCATCATGGGATGTATGGCAAATGCACAATCATTTGAAGAATGTGCAGCAAAATGTGCTAGATATTGCGGTCAAGATAAATCATGCATTAAAAGATGCATATTTTTTAATTGTGGACCTCCTCCATCTTCAACTAATATTAAATATTCCAAGTAATTTCTCTTAATACTTTAATTTAATTCTTTTATTTTATTCATATATTTCTCTTATATGTATAATTATTCAATAACTTTTTTAACTAATACGATTTTTTTTTAATGTTTTTTCTTTACAGGAAAGCACCCGTAAAAAGGTTTAATTAAGAGGATTTTTGAAAAAAAAAAGAGAATAAATTGTATAATGATTTATGTATCAGTTTACAAAATCAATAAATGAATCCATTTTCTTTAATTTCGTATGAAATTTTGATATTTTGTTTAAATAAGAATAATTTACCTCGCTTCAAAAATAATAATTATTAAAACAAAATTGAATTAGTGAGTAATTAAATAATTACTTCACGTGTCAAAAGAAAACAAAAACTACTTCGTTATTGATTATAACCGTATGATCTTATCTAGATAAGCATAACAAAGATCAACGGCTGGAAACAATAAGAGAAAACAAAGATCAACGGCCATAATTGTTTTGGTGCACCAGAAGTTATATAAAGCCTGGTGCAGAGGATAATAACCTCTGAAACGGCCATCTGTTAAAAGTTAAAAAGCCTTCAGTACTATTTCCCCTCACTGTGTTTTCAATTTCAAATTTCGAGAGTGAAAAAAGGAAACGGAAAATGTCTCCGATGATCAAAACCGTCGAGAAATCGGAAACATACAGGAGATACTGGATTGATTTTTTCGGGAATGATATAATAGTCACAGTAACATCGACACCATCGGTTATCCGTAAATGGATCTCGTCTGTTCGTTTCACTTACCGTAGCTTTCTCCACCGTCTCGTAGTCGGAGTCGGAGTTCAATGGTGTGCATACGGTTCCGGTCCAGATCCTCCGGCGGAGACTCTCCAGATTTGTGTAGGTAAACGATGCCTCATAATCCAGTTGTCTCATTGTCCTCGTGTACCTAATCTCCTCCGTCGTTTTCTCGTGGAACCTTCAACAACTTTTGTTGGTGTTTGGAATGGTCAAGATGAGAAGAAGCTTGCTAGATCGGACCATGCCTTGAAGATTGGGAAGCTTGTGGATATAAGGTACTATTTGGACGATGATTATGTCTGGAGTGGTTCGTTTGAATCAATTGTTGAGGAATTTTTAGGCCATGAAGGTGTTAGTCTGGATCATGATATTAGTACGAGTGATTGGGATAGATCTGTTCTTCGCCTTGATCAAATTCGTCAAGCAGCCATTGATGCTTATGTTTGCTTTAAGCTTGGGGTTGAAAAATGCATTTGAGAAAAGTTCCAGGCAAGCTTGATCTACACGACGTTTAAATGTGAGTAGTAGAAAATAGTATATCTAGTGAACTTTGAATCTCTAGTGAATTTTGTTGCCATTTGAAAATTGATGAATCTCCAGTGAATTTTGTTGCCATTTGAAACTGATGAATCTCTACTTCTGTAGTGAAATTGTTGGAATTTGAAATTGATGAATCTCTACTTCTCTAGTGAAATTTGTTGGAATTTTGCAATTGATTGAATTTCTTCTTCCAAATTTTTTGAGCTCAATTTTAAATTTATTTTAGCAAATTTTTTTTACGAGTTTGATCATCGAATTTGATATCATATGTGAATCTACGTTGTTGTTGTTGTTGTTATATAACAGCTAAAATTGGCACTATTAGTTGAAATATATCAAAACTTTTTTTTTTACATTAACAAATAAATCATGCTTAATAATTCTATTTGTTTCTTCCAATTATGTAGATATAAGTGCTAAATATAATGTAGTTTATGTATGAAAAAACAAAAAAATATCAAGTTATATCAGTTTTTAATGTATATCCATAAATACAATCAATAATTATTATATAATGGTCGAATTTTAAAAATGTTAACAATTGTTGGAATTATAAATAAATAATGGTGGATTTCCAAAACTAACATAATTCAAACATTCTTTTATCAAAAATACTCTAAAATTTTGATGTTAAATTGTAATTTACAAATAAATTTAAATCGTCTATTGATGCAGTTCTAAAATTACTATATAATTAGTACGCATTACTGTTATTCAGGTCCACGTCAAAATTATAAATGGGTTTGCGAAAAATACATTTTGATGGGATATATTTGTAACAATATACAAATCTTAAAACTAATTATATTATCGGTATGTAATAATACAATTGTGTATTTTTGTAATTTTTTGTGAAAAATGTGTTTTTATAAAGCTTGTCAATTATAAACGTTTATAACGTGTATGTAGTAGATATTGTTGACTATATATTAGCCTATTTTGCTGACTTTTATAACAGTTTTCAATTTATTCTTATTAATGTGTTCATGGGTATAAAAATGCAAAATGCCGGCATAGTTTTATATTGCTAGGCCTAGGCTACATTTAAAAAAAAAAAGTCAAATGGTTGAATTTCATATGTATATTTTTTCCGCTTTCCATATATATCCATTGTTACATAAAAATAAATTCATTATATAACTTTTATTTTTATTACATGCTACATTTACCAACTTTTTTACTAAATTGAATAAACTTTTATTGATAAATTACTTTGAACGAATCAAGATAAGATGTGAAATCACATCACAACAACATTTAAAATAACAGTAATAAAATTAAAAAAATATATATATTTACCAAAACCAAACCGGTGTATAACCGGTTAATACTTCACTTCCAAGGCACTGTCAAAGCATTAAATTACTTTCACAAGAAAAGGATAGTCTAGTTTCTCTACAATGCGACATATGATAAGACCTGTGCACCCCAACTATTCACCGTTCAATTAGCCGTCAAAATATCTTTTTTTACTCAACAAAATATCTCTTCTAACGGTAATCTAGATACATTTTCAACAATACACAATTTTATCTACTATAATAAAAAAAACTTTTATTTATTTATTTAAAATTTTTGAAGTATAATTCCACAATTTTATCTACTATAATAAAAAAAAAACTTAGGGTAATTTTGTTTATTAACGGTAGAAACAAATTATTTTGAAAAATACCATATTTTTATAATGCATCAAATAAATAAATTCAATAGGGAAAATGGTGAATTTCAATAAGATAGATGTGTAACTAATTATTATTTCACTTCTAAAAAGAATATTTATTAAAAAAAAGTTCAATTAGAGTAAAAAAAAAAATTCAATTAGTACGTTCAGAAATAATTAATTCACGCGTCAGAAACATTATTACCTGGTTGATTTGGTTACCACCGTACGATCTTGCCTAGACTAAGATAACGAAGATCAAACGATTCTAATTTGAGGGTGTACCAAAGTTATATAAACCCTAATCTAGATGATAACATCTGGCTGATTGATTACAACCGCATGATCTTATCTACAATGAACATAACAAAGATCAACGGTTCTAATCTTGATGGTGCACCAAAATTATATAAACCCTAATCTAGATGATAATACTTGGGTGATTGATTACAACGGCATGATCTTATCTAGAATAACATAACAAAGATTAAACGGTTCTAATTTTGATGGTGCACCAAAACTTACATAGACTTTAATCCAGATAATAAAACCCTCTAAAACGGCCTTCTGTAAAAGTTAAAAAGCTTAGGACGGTGCTATTCTTCTCTCTGCTCTATTTCAAATTTAGAGAGAGAAAAAAGGAAACCGGAAAAAATGGCTCCCACCATAAGAACCGTCGAGGATTATGTAGCTTACCGGACATGTTTGATCGATTTCTTTGGAGAAGACATTATCGTCACGGTAACATCAACGACTTGTGTTATCCGTGACTGGATTTCTTCTGTACGATTTGGTTATCGAAGCTATTTGAACCGTCTCGTTGTCGGAGTCGGCGTGTACTGGTCTCCCTTCGGTTCCGATCCAGATCCTCCGGCTGAAACTCTCCAACTCTGTGTAGGTAGACGATGTCTCATTATCCAGTTATCTTACTGTCCTTATCTTCCTAATAGTCTCCGTCGTTTTCTTCTCGAACCTTCAACAACTTTTGTTGGTGTTGGTGTTTGGAATCCTCAAGACGAGAGAAGACTATCGATATCTCACCATAACTTATCGATTGGGAAACTTGTAGACATTAAGGACTATTTGCCTTTGGGAGATGGTTTTAAAAGGAGTGATTCGTTTGAATCTATTGTTAAGAGATTTTTAGGCTGCGAAGGTGTAAGAGTGGATCATGATATTAGTATGAGTGATTGGGATAGATCTGTTCTTAGCCATGATCAAATTCGTCAAGCAGCTATCGATGCTTATGTTTGCTTTAAGCTTGGGGTTCAAAGATGCGTTTGGAAATAAAGTTCCAGAAAAAGCTTTCATCTACACGACGTGTGAGTAGTAGAAGATAGCATCTAGTTTTTAATTTATGAATCTCTAGTGAACTTTGTTTGATTTTGAAATCGATTAATGACATTGTTAAGCTTTTTTTTTTTCTCAAATGTTTTCAGCTCTATTTTAATTTTATCTAGAATTTCTTTACGAGTTTGATCTTCGAATCGATAGGGTTGAATCTAAGTTTTTGTTTTATTATAGCTAAAATCGGTACTATAGGTTAATTTTTTTTTTTTTAAATCTAAAATAGAAATTAATATTTTGGAAAAAAATGACATTTTCATCTTTGAAGTATTGAAATCTATGAAAAAACATAAGCCGTTCAAAATATTCACCGTTCAATTAGCCGTCTAAAACAGACGCCGTCAAAATATCTCTTCTAACGCTAATCTAGATACATATTTATTGATTATAAATGAAAAAAAAACTTAACTTTGATCAATAAAACTTTTATTTATTTGTAAGATCCAGAATGCTTGTTATGAAAAGATTTTGAGAAAATTGTTTCATTTTAAAAATATTTTATTAACATCTCCTTAATTTCTAAAGATTTTAAAGGAAACGTGTATTTAATTGTTTCCTATTTATTTACCAATTTTCAATTAATTATTTCCTAAAACAATTTTAAATGAAATAGAAAGGAATTATTTTCAAAAAAAAGAAAGAGATTATTTTTTTAAAATGATGGGGGCACTTCCTTCAAATGAACAGGTAGACATATTAATAGTATACCATAATTAATACAAAATAACCATAAATTATATAAAAATTTTTTTAAAAACCCGAATATAGTGGGGATAGTCATATAGATGTGATTAAATAACTTATTTCACTTCAAAAAGAATAATTATTAAAACAAAATTAGTGAGTAATTAAACAATTACTTCAGGCGTAGGCGTCTGGTTGATTTATTATAACCACACGATCTTGTCTAGAAATAAACATAACAAAGATCAACGGCTGTTATACCAAAGCTATATAGAACCTAATCCAGAGGATCATACCCTCTGAAACCGCCACCAGAAAAAAAGGGTAAAAAAGCTTACGTCGGTACTATTCAGTACTCCCCTGAGTCCCCTCTCTGTGTTTTCAATTTCACTGTGTTTTCAATTTCAAATTCGAGAGCGAAATAAGGAAACTGAAAATGAATCCGAGTCCGACGATAAGAAGAATCCAGGAATCCGAAGTTTGCTTGCTTGATTTCTTCGGTGATGAGGTAATCGTCACTGTAACATCCACACCTTCCGTCATCCATGAATGGATCTCTATTGTTGAGTTCGTCCACCGTAGATTTCTTCACTGTCTCGTCGTCGGACTCGGCGTTCAATGGTGTGCATACGGTTCCGGTCCAGATCTACCGGCTGAGACTCTCCAACTCTGTGTAGGTAAACGATGTCTCATCATCCAGTTATCTTACTGTCCATATCTCCCTGATATCCTCCGTCGTTTTCTCTTTGAACCGTCGACAACTTTCGTTGGTGTTTGGAATGATCAAGATCAGAGAAAACTAGAGATATCTTGCCATAACTTGGCGATTGAGAAACTTGTAGATCTAAGGTATTATTTGCAAGATGGAAATGGCTATGAATGGACTGGTTCGTTTGAGTCTATTGTTAAGGAATTTTTAGGGTACGAAGGTGTAAGACTGGATCATAATATTAGTACGAGTGATTGGAGCAGACCTGTTCTTCGCCTTGATCAAATTTTTCAAGCATCTGTCGATGCTTATGTTTGCTTTAAGCTCGGTGTTCAGAGATGCATTTGAGAAAAATTCCAGAAAAAGCTTCATCTACACGACGTGTGAGTAGTAGAAAATAGCATCTTAGTTTTAATTTTGAATCTCTAGTGAACTTTGTTGGATTTTGAAATCTATCAATGACATTGTTAAGCTTTTTTTTTCTCCAAATCTTTTCAGCTTTTTTTTTTTAATTTTATGCAGAATTTTTTTACGAATTTGATCATCGAATCGTTCATAACACGTATTATAAACTTTTCTAAACGTTTACAACAGCAGCATTGTAAACGTTAGCAGCATTATAAACATTTATTAGCGTTTACATCAGCAGCATTATAAACGTTTATAACGTGTATGTAGTATATATTGTTGACTATATATTTGCTGACTTTTATAACATTTTTCAATTTATTCTTATTAATGTTTCATGGGTATCAAAATGCAAAATTCCGGCATGGTTTTATATTTTTGCTAGGCTACATTAGCAAAAAAAATGTCAAGTGGTCGAATTTCATATGTATAAATTGTTACAGAAAAAATAATTTATGGAGTATATAATATCATTTTTCAGTTATTTTTATAAAAAGATACACGGTAGATAGCGTTAAAAAAATTACACTGGATAGATATGTGAAGTGAAAAAAGAAATAGATATGTGAATAATTTATTTCACTTAAAAAGATAATTATTAGAGAAAAAAAAATAATTATTAAAACAAAATTCAATTAGTACGGTCAGAAATGATATCTTCAGTTGAGAAAAAATATCTTCAGGCGTCAGAAACATAATTACCTAGTAGTAGGCTAAAAAAAAATAATTACCTAGTTGATTGATTACAACCGTACGATCTTGTCTAGACTAAGATAAGAAAGATCAAACGGTTCTAAGTGTGGTGGTGCACTAAAGTTACGTAGACCCTAATCTAGATGATAATACCTGGTTGATTGATTACAGCCGCATGATCTTATCTAGAATAACATAACAAAGATCGAACGGTTCTAATTTTGACGGTGCACCAAAATAATATAGACTCTAATCTAGATGATTTGCCTGGTTGGTCTTATCTAACAAAGATTAAACAGTTCTAATTTTACTGGTGCACCAAAAGTTATATAGACTTTAATCCAGATAATAATACCCTCTAAAACGGCCATCACGTCGGTACTATTTCCCCTCACTGTTCTTCATTTTCAAATTCGAGAACGAAAAAAAGGAAACTAAAAAATGGATCTGACGATAAGAACGATTCAAGAATCCGAAGTATGCTTAATTGATTTCTTCGGTGATGAGTTAATCGTCACTGTAACATCCACACCTTCTGTGGTTCGCGACTGGATCTCGACGGTTCGTTACCTCTACCGTAGATATCTTCACTGTCTCGTCGTCGGCGTCGGCGTTCAATGGTGTGCATACGGTTCCGATTCAGATCCTCCGGCTGAGACTCTCCAGCTTTGTGTAGGTAAACGATGTCTCATCATCCAGTTATCTTACTGTACTTATCTCCCTGAAAACCTCCGTCGTTTTCTCCTTGAACCGGCGACAACTTTCGTTGGTGTTTGGAATGCTCAAGATGAGAGAAAACTAGAGATTTCTCACCATAACTTATCGATTGGGAAACTTGTAGACCTAAGATTCTATCTCGAAGATGGTTATGAATGGACTTGTTCGTTTGAGTCTATTGTTGAGGAATTTTTAGGCTACAAAGGTGTAAGACTGGATCAAGAAATTAGTACTAGTGACTGGGATAGATCTGTTCTTAGCTATGATCAAATTCGTCAAGCAGCTATCGATGTTTATGTTTGCTTTAAGCTCAGTGTTGAGAGATGCATTTGGGAAAAAGTTCCATAAAAGCTTTGATCTACACGACGTGTGAGTAGTAGAAATTAATAGCATCTAGTTTTAATTTATGAATCTCTAGTGAACTATGTTTGATTTTGAAATCGATTAATGACATTGTTAAGTTGTTTTTTTGTTTCAAATCTTTTCAGCTTTATTTTAATTTTGTCTAGAAATGTTTTACGAGTTTGATCATCGAATCGATATATCATATGTGAATCTAAGTTTTTGTTTTATCATAGCTAAAATCGGTACTATAGGTTAATTTTTTTTTTTTTGATAAAATAGAAATTCATATTTTGGGAAATTATGACAATAGAATTTAATATTTTCCACATATTTGAATTTAAATTTAAAACTTTAATTATTTCAACATACAAAATATGAAAATCTATCAAATGTTTTCGTTAATATTTTTAGCAACATATTAACTATAGATGCTCTTTAAAAAAATATTAACTTTAAATATAAACTTCGGTTTATATTTTCAATAGTGAATCAAACCGGTTAAAACCACTATGATTTAAATATGTTAAAAAAATATTATGCTGAAGATAAGGAATAAGCCGTTATCTCTTGGGATTGTGCATAATAATTTTTTTTAATCTTCTAATTTTTTTTAACTGTAGTGCATAATAATTTTTTTTTTAACTGTAGTGCAAATGGTAATAAATAATAAAAACAAATATTAACTGGGCTTCTATTGGGTTAAAAAGACTGGGCTTCTATATAAGCCCTATAAGTGTGCGAGCTAGTTTATACTAAGAAGAACACGGCGTCGTTTAAGACAAATGGGAGTAGCAAAGCTTTTTGAAACTACAATGGCGGGCTTAACTTAAACTTGGATCGATTCTCTTTCGAAATTCTCTCTTTCATGGAACTAGTAAGCGAAATTGCTGGTGGTGGAGAAACCGCAAAGATGAATATCCCATCGTTGAGACTGATATGTGAGAAATCTATAGATGAACAGCGTCTTAAAATCGATTCCTACATGGCTTCTCCGTTCCGAAGATCTATGAATTCTTTACTGGAACGAGCTCAAGCTACAGTTCAAAGCCAAGGTGAGACTAAATTCGCTACGAAACGAATCGATTGCTTCTAAGCACTTTATTGAGGTCCTTGTGGATCTATCTAGTTCTCTTTTAGTGAAATTAGGGTTTGTTTCGGTGAAATTGAGCTGCTGTTACTAAAATCGTGCTTTCGATGTTTGAATATTGTAGTGGAATTAGCGAAAATGAAATCAGATCTAAGAGAGGCAGAGGATGAACTCGTTAGAGTTTTGGCAGGTATAAGCTTCAAATTCATCACTCAAAATCATTAACCATTGAACAACTGATTCTAAAGCTTTCTCGCTTTAGATTCTTCAGATTCTAAAACCTTCCTGGTTTCTTAACCTATGATTTCATAATCGTACTTAGTTCTTCCATCTTAGAACAGCAGAATCATGTGTTAACTTTTAGATTTTTTTCAATCTGTTTTGTAAATTGGAATGTGTAGTGAAAACTCGTAAAGAAGCAAAGCAAATGGGAATAAGAGATTCCATTTCTGCAACACAATCAAGAATTGAAGTTCTTAAAAGAACTTTACAATTACAAAGATCAAAGAGAGAAGAATATGCAACAATTATCTCCAAACACTTGCAAGGTATTGTTTGCTTTCATCTCATGAATTCATGGAAGATGAAGCAAGATCTTATTTCATAACGTATATATCTTTATGTTTTTCATCCAACACAGTCTTATCAACATCCGAAGACAATGCTTGTAAAGTCTCCGAAGACATAGCTGATATTAATGACGCAATCTCGTGGTATAATCAGTTTCTTGGTTTCCATGTTGAAGCTGGACAAGGTAATTAAAAACATTTAAAAGTTGGTAAAGATCACATTTTTATCAAAAGTTTGACCAATGATCTTGTTATCTTACAGGAGTCAAATTCACATTCACAAATATTGATGCAAAAAGTCCATCTCGTCAATTTTCATTCACAATTCACTATGGAAATGACCTATACACTCGTGAGTTATATATATACATATATGGTCTTGTTAAAACATTAACAATATTTGAATGTTTACAAAGATTAATCAGTTTATATATATATGGGATTATTGCAAAAAAAATTCTCGACAATTTCGCATTTTTTTTGCAATTTCAAATCTGTGGGATTTTTTCGGATAAACAAAGAAACTGTAGGGTTTTTATTTGCCATAAATCCCTATATATATGATCTTGTTTTAGCATTAAGAGCATTTTGATGTTTACAAAAAGAGTCTTTATATGTTCATCAGTATTGGACTGTGACCCGCAATTGGATGAGATCAAAGAAATGGTTCAAGAATTGAATCAAACCAATGATTTGTTCAGATTTGTTCGTCTGATGAGAGATAAGTTTGCAAAAGCAACGTTATCTGGTAAATAAACTCTGTTCTTTATGATCTCCGAAAGTGGTAGTAATGTAGATTTTGATTTTTGATCCTTTTGTGTGTATTTCTCAGACTTGCAGACATCATTGTCAGAAAATCTGAACCAGGAAACTTCTTCAATCATATCTGCTTCAGCTCCAGTTATGTCATGTTCCATTGATACAAACATGTTAACTCCAGAGAACAAAGGATCTACATCTCTCCGTGAAGTCAATAAACGACGCAAAAGCATTAGTAAATCACCAGTTCTATCTCCTGTGTCTGCGTCCTCCTCACGCCGTTCTGCTCGTCTTAAGGTACAGTAGTTGCACATGAACTAAATTCAAATCTTTCCTAAATACTAATAACTTTTCAGAAAGTAAGATTATATAACTTAGGGATTACGGTATTTTAGACCCTAAACTATTTATGTTTGGTGAAAAAAACGTTTAACTATCCAAATAGTTTTTAAAACCTTAATTTTTTATACATAAAATCAAACCGTAATCTCAATATTTAATCAAAAATCTAAATTTTGGATTAATTATACTATAATTTCAAGTTTAAATTTCAGATTTCAGCTTTAAAAACCCCGGTTATTAAGGTTTTAGAGTTTAGGAAATCGGCTATCAAAGTTCAGGGTTTAAAAAACCATTTTGATAATCGAGCGTTTAATTACCATACTGCCTTTAACTTATATCAATCTAATTCGTTTTACAGGGCAAGAAATGAAGATAGGACCTCTGTTTTCCTAAAGTGATGATGGTAACAACAATTTGTTGTTAAAAAAATTTCATATTATATATGACTTATTAGTGTAATCACCGCTTATATACAATATTGATTTCTTTCCTAGCGTATATACACGTATATTCTTCTAGATTCACATATGTCTCTAGAACTACTTACAAAGGAGGTGAAGAAAGCTTGAAGAATCCTTTCTACGAGCGTCTTATGAACTGTAGATGATACTAATCACATTTGCTTTATCTTATTGCACTTTCAGCCTCATCAGAATCTGAATCATAAACCGGACCGCTACTCAAGATCCGTCGATCCTGTCTCACTTCCATGTCCACTTCCGGCTATACAATATGACAAAGAGAATCTAATCAGAATCTAACAAGACAGTGAATGATTGGTGAAAGTGAAATCACTTACCTCTTCTTTGATATCACAGATTACTGGAGTATCCTGAAACTCTACACTAGGTACGTGTATAAGATGCGAAAGTTGTTCTAGTAATGTGTTCCTGTGTTAGGTTCCAGCCATTAAAGCTCAAGATCTATATAGCACAAGGAAGAAGGTATAATTTTGAAGTTTTTTTTTACCTTATTTCTTCAATATCACTTTGTGTGTTTTGATTGAACATGGGGTATGTTGGGACATGAAGCTTATAATCTGGTCCGAAATAGCACATGTATTCATTGTCTGGGAGTTCATTGTCAATCTCTGTTCCTACAGCAACTGCCGTCTGCAACAAAAGTGACAAAAAAAACTCGTCGTTGGTGAGACTTATCGCTAAAACTCGTTCTTGAACTATTTATTTACCAATTGTTTGCTGGTTCAACGACAAGTTTCGGCGATTAAAACTTAAAACACTAATTTTTAGCGATTTTGAGTTTTAAATCGCTTGTTGCCGAAACAATCTTTACAGAACACAAAGAGAGTAAGAAGTACTCATTTGCGCTGTTCTGGTTCAACGACATGTTGGTGAAATTTATCGCTAAAACTCGTCATTGAACTATTTGTTTATCTATTGCTTGTTGGTTCAACAACAAGTCTCGGCAATTTGAGTTTTTAGCGATTTGAGTTTTAAATCGCTTGTTGCCGAAATGGTTGTTGAACCAACAACTACAGATAAACGAACAAGACTTTATTGTTGTCGCTTGTAGCCGGCAACGGCGAAAGTAACAAAGAGATGAAATTTTACCTCATAACACCAGCAACGAGGAACATTTCTAAGAGTATAACCACCACCACCTAAGACCATTAATGGAACATTGAAAGATCTTATGAACCGAAGACAAGAAGCATGACCCATTACAGATAAATTGAAGACACCTAATCGATCACCACTTAATGAATCAGCTCCACTTTGAAGAACAATGGCTTCTGGCTGATAAATCTCCATAGCTTTACGAATCACAGGTCTGAATAATCTGGAGAAACTTTCATCGTTTAAACCTTCTTTTAATGGTGCATTTAGTGAATAGTATTTCCCAGATTCAACCCCAATATCTCTTATATCTCCAGTTCCTGGGTAATATTGACCGAATTTGTGAAATGAAATAGTCATAACTCTATCAGTTGTGTAAAAAGCTTCTTCTACTGCATTTCCATGGTGAACATCTATATCTATGTACAGAACTCTCTGTGTTCAAGAAACAATCAAGAACAAGGTCAGTTTCCAATCAAGAAATCATATAATTCTGCAATCAAGATTCAAGAATCAATCAAGAACAAGGTCAGTTTCCAATCAAGAAATCATATAATTCTGCAATCAAGATTCAAGAAACAAGGTCAGTTTCCAATCAAGAAATCATATAATTCTGCAGTTTAAATATCCAGAAAACGTCTGATTTCATGAATATTGCAGGGAAGAAGATTTCCAAGGAGCAAAATCAAGATTCAAGATTCAAGAATCAATGCATATTCCGGAAATTATAGGATTCTATGAAATTGCAAAATTCTGATTTCTGAATTCTAGGAAATTGCAAAATTCTACAAAATCAGGGCGGATTTAGCCCCATGTTCTAGGAAATTGCAAAATTCTACGCAATTTCTACAAAATCGAGGTAGGATTTACTTCATGTTCTACGAAATTGCAAAATTCTGCAAAATCTGGGTAGATTTTACCTTGAAGATCTTGAGCAATTCGAGAATCCCAAGAACAATGTCATTAACATAACAAAATCCAGAAGCGATATCTCTTCCGGCATGGTGCATTCCACCAGCCCAATTAATGGCGATATCTGCGTCTTGTCTGTTTAATTTCACGGCGGCGCTAATAGATCCTCCGGTAGTTACACGGCAATAATCGAATAAGCCATCAAAAACAGGACAATCGTCATATAATCCGAAGCGTCGGAGGTTACGTCGAGCTTCAGGTTTCACCATGGATTCCGGCGTGACGGAGGAGAGGAATTTGATGTAATCGGAAGAGTGAAATTGAATGAAATCGGAAGAGTTTGCGAGATTTGGACGGCTGATTTGAAGTCGGCGATGGAGATTATAGCTTTGAATTAAGTTGTGAGTCATACGAATCCGATGAGGTTTCATTGGATGATCTAATCGGAAGTAATAGTCGCCGATTGATGGATCGTATAAGTAACTAACTCGTCGTTTATGGCCGTCACTTCCCGCCGCTAAAGATACTTCACTTTCGCCGGAAGATTCCATTTGATTATCTTCTTCTCTGTGTTTCTTTTTTTTTGCCGCCAAGAAGATGATTTGAATTTGTGACCTCTTCTTTCTATTTATATCAAACAAAAATATTTTTATCTATTATTTTTTTAAATTTTTTCTCCACACCTATTATTTTATTTCTATTTATATTATATGATTTTCGATGAGACGAAACTCAATAATGTATTCGAAATTTTAATTCAGTACACTAGTTTAAAATTATTAATTTTGTGTAGGTCGTTTACTAATTTGTTCGTATTATTTTACAGGAATTTTTATTTTTAGTTGTTTATAAAATAATACTAACTAATAATTAAACCATTAAAGACCAACACAAAAATTATGATTTTTTAAATTAGTGTATTGAATTAAAAATTTGAACACATTAGGTTCTTTTTTTGTGTATTTTATTTAAACTTTGTGTTTTACTAATTTAGAGTTAATTAACTTTTAACGGATTTAGTAACGGATGAACTTGAAAAAAAATCGGTAAAATTAAATTTTAAAAATCAAATTAGAAGGTTAAACTATACAAAATTGAAAAAAGTTGGAAAATCATTTCACCATAACCTCCAATATATATATTTACTCGCAATTTCTAAATTATATAAAAAATGATATTTTAAATTAGAAATAAATATTCGGAAAAAAAAATTAGAAACAAATATATAACAAACAGTTTTTTTTCCAATATATAACAAACAGTTAAAGTGTTGATTTATAAGAAAACCGTTAAATTACAGAATATTTAAAAGTATTTAGAGATTTTTTTCAAGCCAAACATATATAAAGCGTACATTCTTAAACTTAATTTATTCTTTTTATATTAACAAAAAAAAAACAAGATATTCGTTCACATGGAAAATATTGTTAAAGTTGTTTAACAATTAATTAATCAGTAATCGTTAATGATTAATAATTTGGTTATTAAATAGGGACCTCAAATTAACTTAATAATTAAATAATTAAATACACCAACTCGATTTCATTGCTTAATACAATTAACGAAAGAATATATTCGATTAACTGATTTGTTGTTAATGAAAAAGGAATATAAAAGTTGAATTCCCCAAAATGCCCTGCGAAATTTAACTTTTTATATTTCAGTGGGTCCCGTGATGACGTCATTTCCTACTTATAAATAGCTTCGTTTCTTCACCAATTTTTCTCGGTTTAAGAAACCAGAAACCAAAAATTAAATCACTCTTCAAAAACCCTAACAATGGTGACTGCGGCGGATAAGAAGAAACAAGGTGAAAATAGTCTCAAGTTTCTCTGTAGTTATGGTGGCAGAATACTTCCTCGTTCTATTGATGGAAAGCTTCGTTACGTAGGCGGTTTCACCAGAGTGCTCTCTGTCGATCATTCCATCTCTTTCTCAGGTTCCGTACTATTTTCTCAGATCTAACTGCAAAACTCTGTCGCGATTTTCTTCAAGAAATTGAGATTTGATTTGTTTTAATTTTTGAATTCCAGAGCTAATGGTGAAATTGGAGGAATTCTGTGGATACTCTGTTTATTTGAAGTGTCAATTACCAGAGGGAGATCTCGAGACACTAATCTCCGTCAAATCTGATGAAGAACTAGCAAACATCGTAGAGGAATACAATCGCATCTCCGGAGGCAAGATCCGAGCAATTTTATGGTCACAGAAGCATATTTCGCCGCGATCAAGCGGAGATCTATCACCGAAATCGCCTTTCTCCGCCGTGGTTTCTCATTCCCCGCCAAATTCTCCGGTGTACAGAAGGTTTCTTCAACCACGGTATTGTTTTACTCCGATGGATCTTCCGAGCACATCTCGTCTCAGATCTGGAGAATCTTCTCATTGCCGTAACTGCCGCGTACACAGAGATTCAAAGCTCATCTGGCATTAACCTTAACGGAGAAATCCAAATCAAACCACAAAAAAAAAATCAAAAAAAAAATTAGAGTGAAATTTAGGGTTTATTATATAATGTCAATGATGTGTTGGTTGTTATATAAAAAAAAAAATAACATCGGAGATTTTCTCTGTTGAACGGAGAAGATGACGGAATTATTTCCGGCCGTTAACTTCGCCGTTAATATTTATTCTCTTGAACGGCGAATTAGACGGAATTTTTCACCGGACGTTAACTCTACCGTTACGATATTTTCTGTTGCGGAGAATTCTGTTGGAACGGCGAAGAAGACGGAAAGTTTGACCGACGTTAACTCTGTAGTATTGTCAGAAGACGGAGATTAGTTCCGTTAACTTTGCCGTTAAAGACGTGGGCTTGTAACAGTACGACGTCGGTTTTTTGAAATACGTGGTACGTTACGACGGTTCCAGAATTGACACGTGTCGTAGTTAGAAAGGGTAAATACGTGTGTATATTTTCCTCACCACGTGTCTGGTTACTAAAACTCTTGACGTTTTTTTTGTTTGTATATATTAAAATATTAAGATATGTGTTTCTTTTATATTTTTAGTGTAAATTATTATTTTTGTCGCCTTGTAATGTTTGAGGTTAGGAATATGTCTTCCACGCAAATCTTTTTTTTAATACGACTTAAACCTGAATTATAATATTATTTTGTTAGGGAAAAAGATTCTGAAAAAAGATTAATAATTTGGTTAACCAATAATATTAATAAAAAATGTGGTTAGAGGACCAAACATATAATAGAGCAGTTGCTGATGAACTTCCACATCATAATATTCATTATATTATTATATAACAAACCTTAACATATCATACAATATCTCTAGGTGCATTTTTATTGGACCACATTTTCAAAAGATTTTTTCTTTTTAAAAACTGGATGTCAATTGTTTTGTTTACGTTAATACAAAATTATTAAAT
>KE152308.1:106274-116603 GCA_000411095.1 Aethionema arabicum | reverse complement strand
TATATATATATAAATTTACATGTCTAATGAATTGAATTTTATGTAATAAAAAAAAGGTTGATAGCTTAAAATTAATCTAAAAATTGTTTTAAAAACGTTCGACCTAAAACATATGATTTACTTACACAAATATTAATCAGCTAATGCTTAAAAAAAATAGAGTTTACGAACCTAACATACCAAAATTTCACCAATTAAATAAAAATAATAACATTTGTTTACTTACAATTGTTAGATCTATTCAACAGATAAATATCATTATCAATCACTATTTAACAAAACTAATCATAACAAGTTATCAGGTAAAAATTTGGAAGATAGAGAAAAAAATAAAACAAAATTAGACACGAATCTAATAAAAACTGGTTAAACATCAACATCTAGTAAGGTCACTATAACATATAAGAGATCAGATACGTGCCCATAAATACAAAAAAAATAAATAAACAATATGATTAACAAAATGCAAAATGAAAAGGGTATTTACCACCTCTAATGGCAAACTTTTTTTTCTTTTCAAAATACTAATTTTTTTTTTCAAAATCTGAAAACTAAAATGATGAGTATTTATCTTAAATATGAATTTTTTAATTTTTTTCTTCAAAAATACTTCAAATTTGAAAAATTACTATTCAGTTTGAATAAATATTTGAAAAAATTATATTCCTAAAGTTCATTTTTTAATCAAAACAAAGAATAAATATTCTTCAAATTTGAAAAATTACAATTTTTTTTTTCAATTTCCTTTCGAGTAAAATTTCGAAAACAAAAACAAAAATACTATAAAATATATAGTTTTTTATTTTAAAAATTTACCTAAATATTATAATTCATAAATTTTTTACAAATTTGTTCTAATATGTAAAAATATACAATAATAGATTTGCGTATAATGTTAGATTTTTTTTTTTTTTAAATGTTTAATTTAGGACATCGTTGAAAATCCCCTTTTATTTTTCTTTACCTCCAAAATATATACTTTATATTTATTTCCTTATTCGAAATATTCATTAACACTTCAAAAAAAATAATATTAAAAATGGTCTTAACCGGGTCTGGTCCACACTAAAGATAAAATTTGTTAAAAAACCACAAACTCTTTACTTAAATAAAACATTGAAGTGACATTAGTCTTATGTTGTTTCTTTGTAATCTCTCTTTTTCACCTATCATCAATCTCAATAATTTAAAGAGTCCCATGTGTTAAAAGAACACATAAGCTTATCACATTCATGGAACACACCTCACATGGCACCAAATGCAGACACAAGTCAACAAGTCACATTTCAGATAACACTTTATTCATCTCCTAACTTTGTCTTCAACCTCCCTTCACAAATCTGCATTGAACACTTGTTTCAGTACATCAAATTTCAATAATTTACTTCAAAAATTGAGAAAATCACTTTCTCTGATGAAATTCAAAACCTTTTCATTCAACAATTAGACAGAAAAAGTTCAAAAACTGGACAAAATTTGCAGATTGGCTAAGAATATTCTTCAAGTTCCTTCACAAATCTGCATTGGACACTTGCTTTTGTACATGAAATTTCAATAATTTACTTTAGAATTGAGAAAATAGTTCCATTACTGCTTTCTCTGATGAAATTCAAAGCATTTCCGTTCAATAATTAGAGAGAAAAAGCTCAAAAAGTGGTCAAAATTGCAGATTGGCTAAAGAATATTCCACAATTTCCATCAACAAAGTGTGCAAAATCAACTTACTTGACTGCTTCTTCACAACCTTGCAGTGCCTGCAATGGCTTTAACATCATTAGCTTCAAGATTTGAGAAGAGAGGGTTTAGAGTTCAGGGTTTAGGGTTTAGGATGCAACATGTCTTCAAACGAAACAGAAGACAGAAGCAAAGCAACTGATCACACACCAAACTTAAGCTGCACCAAAAAGCTCAGAGATTTTGGGGTGTTTTCTAATATGATGAGGACATAAAAACAGAAGATTCTTAGCTTCAGAAAGTCTTCCTTCTCGATAAAAACCTTTAAAAACATGAAGATACGCAGCAGAAGAAGGAAACTCTTTAGAACTCATAACATCTAAGTACTTTTGAGCATCTTCTACAGTCCCAAACTTCGCTATATAATCATCAAAAGGCGCTGCATACACCGGAAATTTTTGCTTCCTCATCATCTCGAGAACATCTAAAGCTTCTTCCCATTTCTTAATTTCTAACAACTTATCTATAACATTCTTATAAGTACTCTGCCATGGCTTTACCTTCAAACTTCTCACCATTTCCTTAAGAAATTCACAAGCGCCCTCGATTTTGTTTTGACTAATAAACCCATCTACCAAAACATCAAGTAAATCAGAGTCAATATCAAATCCTTTCTCTAACATAGTTGCGAAACAAGTCAAAGCTTTATCAACTTCATTGTTTTTGCAGTATCCTTGGATCAAAATTGTCCATGTTTTGATGTCAGGAACACATTCTTGTGCTTCCATTTCATCTAAAACTCTAGAAGCTTCTTCTAATCTTTTCGCTTTACATAACCCGAACACAAGTTGACTGTATGTAATGTTATCTGGCGCATAACCGGCATTTCTCATAGCAGTTATAATCTCCTCAGCTTCTGAAAAACGCCCGACGCTAGTTAAAGACCTGTGGATTCCATCATAAACAGCTTTCGAAAGAGATTTCCCTGTCGATTCATACTTTTTCGAAACACGAAAAACTAAATCCAAATCAGGATTAGGACCAGCTGATAAAGATCTTAAGAGAAGAGCACAATCTTGAATAGACGGTTTAAACGGACCATCCATCATGAATTCATAAAGCTTTACTGCTTCTAACATCATTCTAGATTTCTGAAACTGCCTTGAAACCTTTATATATGTGTCTAAATCCATTTCATAACCTGCAGTTTTCATCTCATCTACAAGATTCCAAAACTCTGTAACTGAATTCGGCCTTGCTAAAACCCTTAAAGCTCCATTATAAGTAATAGTATTGTGTTCATACCTCGAAGAACCGTTAACCCAATTGAAAAATTCCAAAGCTTTTAAAGGATGTTCACGCAATTCCTTTAACACTCTAATCACAAAATTATCCGAAAACTCGAGTTTCATTTCCTGCAATTCCCTCTCAACTTCATCACTCCAATCTACCTTCAAAACAAGATCAGAAACAGTTTTTGCAACAGTTTCCATTGCATTTTCTTTAAGCATTCTCTCATAGAAATGAGCTAAAGCTGCAGCATCACCATCTAACTTCTCCTTATTAAGTATATTATATATAGTCATATAAGTTTCTTCATCTAAATAAAACCCTTTTTGTTTCATATCTTTCAGAATCATCCAAAATCGTTTCATAGATTTCTGTTGCGCTAAAATCCTTAACATTATGCTATAAAGTGGAGAACTTAATCCAAGTCCTGATTCTGTAGAAACCCAATTAAGAAAGCTATAAGCTCTTTCTGGGTGTTTATCTAATTTTCTCAGAACGTAGATTGCAGTTTCGTGGCTTAATTTCATATCAGGCTTCTTGAATTCATTCTCTAATTCCATAGACCAATCATTCTCGAGTAATAAGTTAACCATTGAATCTGATTTTGAGCAAATTGAGCGATATTGCCATAGACATTGGCTAGGGTTTGCAAGAGAATCGAAAGGGGAAAATGAGCTTGAAGAAAAATTCACCTGAGCTTGACTTAGATAAGAACGAGTGGAGATTTGTGAATAAGCCTTTCGGAGAAAAGACGCGACTTCCTTTGACCTGTACATGGCTGCCTATGATGAAGACGAGATCGAGGCCAAATGGCGATAGGGTTTAAGCAAAAGAAGAAAGCTTCATCAATTGGGGGTTTAAGAGAATCATAAAACGCAACGTTTTGTGATTCTAAAGAAAAAGATTTTGTAATGGGCCTCATTTAATATTGGGCTTTACCCCATTATATTGGTGAATTTTTTTTGAAACAATAATATTTCGATAACTTTTTTTGATAGTAATATAATATTTCGATAATTTTACTTTAGATATATATTAATTCTTCAAATATTTTTTTTTTGTATATACTTATATTTAAATAAAANTATATATATATATATATATATATAAAAATCTTTATCCTAATACTGTATTAAAGAAAAAAAATTATACACACTTTTTTTTGTTGACACAAACATTTTTATGACTCAAAAAGATCAAATTAAAATAAAATTTATAAAATTAAAAAAGGAATCGGAAGAAAAAAACTTTCATATGATTTAAAAAAAAAAAAGAAATAATCTAATATCGTTATATATAACATAACATGTCGAAAAAAAAACTACTAATAATTATGTCTCTAATAAGAACATAACTTTGTCTGAATCTTGAACTTGCAATCTCATCAAAGCCACTTCACATATCTCACGAGGAAACTCTTTCAAGAACTCCAAAACAATCTTTTCTTGATTCTTTTCAATTTCCTCAATCTCTTCCCTTTGTTTCTTCATTAAACACTCAAGTTTCTCAACTACAATATCAACATCAATATCATTATTAACCATATCGATATCACTTATCGATAATTTTGAACTAGGACGTAATGTGAACAGGGATCTTAAATCCCCGTCTGTAGCCTTAGGGGAGGACCAGAACTTCCTCCCCGATGGAAATCTCTCGAGATGTAATGTCCCAGGAGAAGATAAACATTTTTGGATTAACGAATTTTCGCTAAATCGAGAAGGAATCCAATCAGGAATATGTAAACGAATCTCTTCGTCTAATATTTTAGCAATTGATGAAATGTCTTGATCATCTGTTAATTCTAATTCTTCGACCATTTCGATTGCGACCGAGAAAGATGTATCGGTTTCTATGTCGAATGGGAAGTGAATATTTCGGATTTGACCTAGAAAAAAAATGTTATTTTGTATCAATGAAATGAAGATTTTGATTTCGAATTTTCGGTATCGAAAAAAGTATAATGTAAAAAAAGATTGAACCTTTTGAATCTGCAATTCTTAGTTTAAGAAAGATTGTGTTGAGATCTTTGCGTTGACCTTCAACGGTTAGTAAGCCTAAACCGGAATTTGAGAGATTATCTTTGATTGTTGTTCCATTGTAGCCATTTTCTACATTCATTTAAATGTGGAAATAAGAGTGAAATATGTGTTAAGAATTATACATCGAAAAAAAAATTAATATAAAAAAATATGAAAACATAATGTAATATAAAAAAAAGGATCGATGGTATTTTAAATCTCGAACTATTTTTATTTAGTGAAAAAACTTGAAGATTTTTTTTTAAATTTTAAACTTTGATAACTAGATTTTTTAACTGAAATTCAAAAACTGAATATGAAATTACAATCTAATTAACTTAAAATTGGACTGTATTTTTTGGTTCAATTTTGGAATTAGAGTTTAATTTTATGGGTATGCTTTAGTTGCAATATAAAAATTTAATTATCAAAGATCATAGCTTAAAAAATTGGGAAATTTAGCAAAATAAACATTTCATATGCCTTTTGAGTATTATAGACATTTGAAATCCAGTTTTAGTTTTATAGACACACATAATTAAAAATGACAATAATGCCTCTGTAATTTATTTACCCTAAACCCTAAACCCGGAACCCTAAACCTGAAACCCTAAACTCTAAACCTGTAACCCTAAACCGAAACCCTAAACCCTAAACTTAAACCTAAACCCTAAACCCTAAAACCTAAACCTGAAACCCTAAAACCTAAACCTAAACCCTAAACCCGAAATCCTAAACCCATTAGGTCAACTAAAAAGATACCTAGATGTGTGGAAGGGTAATTTAGTATTTCTCTTAATCCAAATGTCTATGGGTCTAAAAAACTAAATAAGGCTTTTTAAATGTGTAAAACAGCCAATTTCTCTAAAAAATTCGGTTATGAAAATATTTTTTTTTTATAATTCAGAGTTTTTTTTTCTTCACAAAATGGGAATAGTTCATGGTTTATAAATACCATAATCCCTACAAAAATTTTGAAGAGTTACAAAAAAACACAAATTTTTTTATGGGTGTATTTCTAAAAATACACAAATGATTGAAACAAAAATATTTTTGGTATGCACTAATAAATTTGTGTATTTTTTCAAATTTCCCATAAAAGTGTATTATTGCAAAATTTCTAAAAATAATTATTTTTAAAAATAATTTTAGTATCAATTAATCTTGAGATGAAAAAAACAGACCTTTGTGAGAATGAACATTTTCGAGTTTTTCATCATAACATTTCAAAAAAGGATCCTCAAGTAGTTCCTTAGCCGATAAACGTTCCGAAACTTTTGCAATACACTTCTCGATAAATGTTTTCACTTGTGGATCACTCACATTCGCAAGTGAAGCCGGTTTTATACCCTAAAAACCATCAAAATTTTAAAAATAATTATCAACAAAAACACAAACTATATAACAAAATTCTTGTTTTGAATATTTTCAATTTCGAATAACAAAAAAAAATATAAAACTTACTGATGATACTTTCTTATAAATTTGAGCAGCATTTGCACATTCAGTATACGGATACTCAAAAGTTACCAATTCAAGTAAACACATTCCAAACGCATATATATCAACAAGTACATTGTAATCTTCTTCATATAGTTCAGGTGCCATAAACTCAGGAGTTCCTATATAACAAAGTTTATAACATCGTTTAAAAAATCAGGGCCGGCTCTGTATATAAAGTATGATGTAAGAATATATACCAATGACGCTATGAGCTGAACGGGCACGATGTAGAATCGCGGCTAAGCCGAGATCTCCGATTTTAACTTCACCTTGGTTGCCATTGATGAAAATGTTGTCACATTTTAAATCTCTATGAATTATAGGTGGATCATGACTATGTAGATAAACTAGTCCTTCTAAGATTTGTCTTGACCATTTCTTTAATGCTCTTAGATCTACACACTTATGTTTTTTTCTATACCTAAAAAAAATCGAAAAAAAATCCAAAACTTCACATAAATTAAAAAACAAAGATAGTCAAGAATTGATATCAAGAACCAAGGACATAGAATCAAGAACCAATAATCAAAAATTGAAAATCAGATCAGAGAATCGAAAATCAAGAATCAAAAAGCAAAAAATCAAGAACCAAAAATCAAGAACCAAAAATCAAGAACCAACAATCAAGAACCAAGGATACATAATCAAGAATCAAGGGCATCGAGTCAAGAACCAAGAACCAAAAAATCAACAACCAAGAATCAAGAATCGAAAATCAAGAATCATAAAGCAAAATCAAGATGCAAAAATCACAATGAAGAATCAAGAATTCTAATCAACAACCAAGAATAAAAAAATAATCAAGAATCAATAACCAAAAAACAAAAGTCAAGAATTGAGAAGCAAGAACCAAAAATCGAAAATCAAGAATCGAAAATGAAGAACCAAATATCGAAAATCAAGAATCATGAATCAAGAACCAAACATCAATAACCAAAACCCAAGAAACTATAATCAAGAATTCAAAATCAAGAATCATGAATCAAAAATCAAAAAACAAGAATCAAGAATTGAAAATTGAGAAATTAGAGGATCTTAACTGTCTAAGATTTCCAGAAGTGAAAACTTCAGTGATGATATTGATAGTGAAATGATTATGATCCACCCAAGAAGTGTAGAATTTGATAATATTTTTGTGTTTTAGGGTTTTGAGTAAATGAACTTCAGAATAAAGACGTTCTAAATCTTGAGAACTGCAAAGTGTATCAGCTAATTTTATTTGATTCCAAGCTACTTCCATTCCTTCAACTTCATCAAATGCTCTATATCTGCAAATAACTCATAATCAAAGAAAACGCAGCGTTTTGATCAACACAAATAAAACGCAGCGTTTTGTGATCTTTTGTGTTTCTTGAAATTTCAAACTTTATACAAAAAAAAAAGGATACACTTTCTTGAAAGATCCTTTACCAAGAACTTCTTTATACTGCAAATTAATAACATTTATATATATAAATGTTAGAATTTGAAAATCAAATGGTGAAAAATTAGGGTTTTTAAAGAAATTACTCTGCCATAGCGACCAGTGGGATCAATCTCTACGAATTCTTCGTTTTTTTCTTCTTCAGAATTTGAATTTTGATTCATAATTTGATTAAATTAGAATTGAAAATGAGTTTTTGATTGTTTGAATTGTGAATTGTCTGCCATTAAAGCTAAGTTTAAGCTTTTAAGATGCTCAGATCCAATGGACAAGGCCACGTGGCAGAAGTATGGGTCGTTACTTATTACGCGCCATGGATCTGGTTTTTAAATTTTCTAATATAATTTAAATTGTTTTTTATTTAAACATTTATTGTCATGTGATTTTAATTATTTTAGCCAACTATTTTGCTTACTATTTAGTCAACTTTTGTGGGGTTTTAATAAAACGTAATTATTGAATTTTGAAGCTTCCGTTTTTTATTTGAATACAATGAAGGAATATTATATAAAAATTATATATTAGATAATTTTTAACAAGAATTTTTAAGATAGGCGAATTCTTAGATTTTTTTATTAACCATTTTATTTTTTTAATTATACAACTATTTTTAACTTATTTTCATACATATAATTTATTTTAAGGTAAAACACATTTTTTTTTCTTAAAATTTCGAAAAGACAAAATACAATAAAATTTTAAATAATGACATATTAATTTTAATAAAATGAAACTCAATCTTTATAAAACAAAAAAAAACAATAATTGTAAAACAAAAATTTTTTTGGAAAAATAAAGAAAGAAAACTCTCATAAATTTTGGTATAAATTTCCAACGATGGAGTTTTTCAAGATGACGAATAGTCAAAACTTAACTTCTACTCATTGAACGATATTTAACTCGATATTATCATTTTTTTTATTTATATATCTATGAAAAAAAAAGCATAATAATGTTGATATAATGTGTGTTGCAGAGTGATAGAAGTTACGTAGAGTAGAGAAACTTGACTTTATAGTAAAATAAATAAATAAGTCCAAAAAATCAAAATCTTTAAGACCAAAGAATACACTTATCAGAACACTAAACTGTGAAAATGTTATCAGTCTCTACAACACTTGTTTGAAGGCGGAGACTTGACTTGAGTTGCGTGCCTATGATTCACTATATATGGTATATATTTATATGCTTATTTATTAAGTAAACTATTTAAATATATATATATATATATCGGAAAATAATAGTAAAAGAAATATGAGGGATTTGCAAAAATGCTCTCATTCAAGCCTTTTTTGCAAAAATGCCCTAATCATGCATTTTTTTCAAAAATGACTTAACACTATACCCAACATTAGAAGTGGTATACCCTCACACTTTATGAAAAATTTGGGAAAATGTATTCAATTAGGGCATTTTGTATAATTGATTTTTAAAAAATTTTCTCATTCAAGCATTTTTTTCAAAAATATCATAACAATAGACCCAAGGGTATAATTGGTAAACCCTACAAAAAAGGTACATTTGCAAAAAATGCTTGAATTAGGGCATTTTAGGTAATTCCTCAAGAAATATTCATTTGTTTGAAAGTGGTTTTAATGCGAGGATTTAAAAAAATTATCATAATTCAAACATTTTTTTTGTAAAAATACATGAAAACTAGATTTAAAGATATTTTTGGTATATCCTCACATATTATATCATATTTGCAAAAATTTCTTGAATTAAGATATTTTACATAATTTCTATTGAATTAAGGCATTTTGTATAATTTCTCTTTATGTTTACATTATTTTTTTTAACATAATGACTTTCTGATTTTATTAGCGAATATATTATACCAAATTATAACGAATATTTGTTTTTAAAACTAGCCACTCGTGAATTCAAATTCACAATATTATTGTTGAACACGTTGTTTATATATCATGTATCGAATTTTAGCAAGCAAATTTACATACATTGATAATGTTAATTTTAAAAAAACATTAATGTAATTTCATGTCAGATCGAAAGCGTATTTGAATTATCGTTAATATTACATAATGAACTGAAATATCGTTAACTATATATACTATAACTATATTAAAAAAAATTAGAAATTCTTAGAATTATGTGTATAATATTATTTTGATCTATTTTAGACAATTATTTAGCAAATAACTTTTTCCCATATATTATATTTTCCATTTTATGCAAAAAAAAAAAAATCACAGAAACTTAGCTTTATGTATAATATATATACAAGTCCTAACATAAGATCAAACAAACATTCTCTACTATAAAAATAAAAACAAAAAAATTCTCAAGAATCTTTTTCAGACATTGAAAGAATCAACATGAACTTTCTTCTATTATCCATTATAATCTTCATTTTCACTTATCTCTTCTTTAAACAAACAAAACTTATCAAGAAGCAGA
>KE152308.1:95041-106178 GCA_000411095.1 Aethionema arabicum | reverse complement strand
TCAACGGCGGTAAGATCACCGGACCGCCGCCGTCGCCAGCTAGACTTCCGATAATCGGTAACCTTCATCAGCTCGGCCGTTACCCTCACCGGTCACTATGCTCCCTAAGTCACCGCTACGGTCCTCTCATGCTTCTTCACTTTGGTCGCGTCCCGGTTCTCGTTATCTCATCAGCGGACGCGACCGGGGACGTCTTAAAGACGCACGACCGCGTCTTTGCAAGCCGGCCGCGGTCCAAAATCTTCGATAAGCTTCTTTATAACGGTCGTGATGTAGCTTTAGCTACTTATGGAGAATATTGGAGACAAATGAAGAGTGTTTGTGTCCTTCATTTACTTAGCAACAAAATGGTTAGGTCGTTTCGTGACGTGAGAGAACAAGAGATTAATTTGATGATGGAAAAGATTCAAGAATCAAGTTCTTTAACGATTAATCTAAGTGAAATCTTGGGGACTTTAACTAATGATGTGATATGTAGAGTTGCTTTGGGTCGAAAATACAGCGGCGAGACGAATTTTAAGGACTTGTTGAAGAGGCTTACCGAACTATTGGGCGGGTTTAGTGTCGGAAGTTATGTCCCGTGGCTTTCGTGGATTGATCGGATCGGTGGTTTAGATGATAGACTCGAAAAGGTAGGTAATGAACTTGATGAGTTCTTTGAAAGAGTTGTGGAAGATCATATGGGTCGTAGTATCGAAGATAGGACGGATTTTGTCGATGTTTTGCTCGCGGTTAAGAGCGAAAAGAGTGTTGGGTTTGAGATTGATCGGTTAAGTATAAAGGCTATAATCTTGGTAAGGAAAGCAAAATGAATATGAAGATTTGAATTTAGATTCAAAGATTTAGGGTTTGTTCACCTGTATTCGCTGACATCAGCTACGAGCGACGAGTAATATTGTTCATTTAGTTGTTGCGGCAATGAAGGACGAGCAACAACGACAAAATTTTGTTTGTTTTACATATGGTTGGTTTAGCGACAAACGATTAAAAATGCAAATCGCTAAAATTTTTATCATTTAATTTTTAACTGAGAATTGTCGCTGAAACTTGTCGATGAACCAACGATAGATAAACAAAGATGTCCAACGACGAGTTTCAGCGGCTATAGGTCTCAACAACATGTCGCTAAACCAACAACGACAAAACAAACATAATTTTTCGTTGTCGTCTCCGAGACAACCAAACGAACAAACCCTTAGTAGTTGTTACCTATTTGAGTTTTGTGTTTGGTTTTTTTTTGCAGGATGTATTTGTTGGTGGTACGGACACGACTTATGCCCTTCTTGAATGGGCAATGACTGAGCTTCTTCGGCATCCGAAATGTCTGAAAAAAATCCAAGAAGAAGTTCGTAAGATTTGTAAAAACAAGTCAAATGTTTCAGAAGAAGATACTCAAGACATGAACTACTTAAAAGCTGTGATCAAAGAGACACTTAGGCTACATCCTCCACTTCCATTAATGGTTCCTCATGAATCAACACAAGATGTTAGATTAAGAGATTATTACATACCTGCAGGGACTCAGGTTGTGATCAATGCGTGGGCGATCGGGAGAGAGACTACGACGTGGGGGTTAGATGCCGAAGAGTTTAAACCCGAGAGGCATTTATATTCATCTCTGGATTTTCGCGGTCAAGATTTCGAATTGGTTCCTTTTGGAGCAGGGAGAAGGATATGCCCAGCTATATCCTTTGCTATGGCGTTGAATGAGATTGCGTTGGCTAAACTTGTACACCGATTTGATTGGAGATTAGCCGGTGAATCTATGGAAGATCATGCTGGTGTTGCTGAATCAACCGGTCTTGCGATTCATCGTATGTATCCTCTTTACGCAATTGCATCATCTATTACTTAACCAGAACTTTAATGTACAACTTAGTAATGTAATCAAACGGAGTTGTGTCTACGCAAACAACGATAATTTATTCACTTGAAACTGAGATCTTTGAGTTTCAAGATGTTAAGTAAACTATGCTAAAGCTAGAAATACTAGTGAACAGAGAATAAAGGCTTACTTGCTTGATGTTTTTGTACAAAGGAGGGTTTTGATTTCAAGAAGCTTCATCAGTTTCCTCGTAACTGAGCTTCGCGGCTAGTCAAAGGAACATAACGAACTGAAGTTTCGTCCTTGATGCTAACCGAACCATCGGAGTTTTTGTCCACCACTTTCAGATCCTGAAATAAGTTGCCAACAGGGATTACTAGACGCCCACCAGGTTTTAACTGGTCAATCAGAGGTTGTGGAATCTCAGGTGCTGCTGCTCCAACATGAATAGCATCATAAGGAGAAAACTCTGCCCATCCTTGCCTTCCATCTACAAGACAAAACACAATTCATTAGGAACCAACATCGAAAAGAAAACACTCAAAACTTAAACTGAGCTCACCACCAACGTGCACTGCGAGAGATCCTTCTTTCAGAAATGGCGCTGCAGCACTCGCTTCAATGTTCTTGATCGAAGAAGCGACCAGTTCGGGTATATGTTCGACACCGATAACACGACCTTCGGATCCAACCATAAGCGCAAAGCAGGCTGTTAAGTACCCAGTCCCTATCAAGATTGAGCACAAACTCAAAATCAAGAACACAATACTATGCACCAGATAAACCAATTCAAGAACTGAAACAAAACAAACCTGAGCCAACATCAAGAACACGCATTCCTGGTTGCAAATTCTTTTCGAGAAGTTCAAGGCACATTGCGTGCATATGAGGAGCTGATATGGTAGCATTATATCCAATAGCCATGGGACTATCAGCATAAGCTGCGGAAACATCTGGTACAAAGACACCTCTGTCTACAGCTTCCATAGCTTCAGCAACTTTATCAGACGTAACTACACCATAACGTTGTAGATTCTCCACCATAGCTTTGTTCTTATTAATACTACTTGGACTCCAAAATTGCTAACAACATCGCGAAAACAAACACAATCAAATCAAAAACCAACACCCAATGGCTGAAATTACTCTAAAAACAAAGCAAATAAATCCAAAATTGACAAAACAACATCGAATTTCACTGTAAATGAGAATCCATACTAATTCCGACTTCAACGATCTGGAGAATGCAATTGAGTGAAAATGGAACTTGTAAACGAGTCAAATTAATTGATCTCAATCTAATTTTCTTCAAAATCAAAATCATAATCAAGTAATCACGCGATCAGCCATGTAAATCAATCACAATTACATCACTTAATTCGAATCAAACGATGATCCCGCCGAGTGAAAAATTACCTTCATCTTCTGTGATAGATTCCCCGTGAAAAGAGAGAAGAAGGTTCAATGGAGTCAGAAGCGGAGAGAGTTGATCGGAGACTTCAATTAGAAGGAAGCGTTGGGAGAAGAAGGCTCGGGAGAGTGCGCATAATAGCGGAAACTATACGCAAACAAAAGTAAAGGGAATAAAATGTGCGCCTACTTTTTCCCTTTTTCTTTGCAATAATTCTCACTATTTTGTGATATATTTTAATATCATCCCATACTTTAGTTTTTATCAATTTGACCCAAAATGTTGAATCTTAGAATTTTATTTTGTTTCAAAAATATAATTAAATAAACAAAGATGCCCTTATAGCTCAGTGGTAGAGCGTCAGTCTTGTAAACTGAAGGTCCGTAGTTCGATCCTGCGTGAGGGCATCTTATTTTAATTTTAGTTACAATGTTACGAATTAAAACGACGTCGTTGTGGGTATTTGCACTCCAAAAGGCCCAACCTTCACCTTTAAAAGACTAAAACATATTTTTCCCAAAAGTTGGCCCATTTTTTAATGTTGTAAAAAAAAAGTTAAGTGCGTTAAAGATTTTATCAAAACTGTTCATTTTTTCCCAACATTAATAGCCAAAAATAAGTTTACAAACAAAAAAAAATTAAATAGTGTATATAATATTATTTTATGTGGTTATCTTTTGATATAATTGGTTTACTTTACTTTGATTTTCGGGAAAATACATTGACTGCATGAAATTATTATTATTATTATTATTTATAAAACGATTTGAATGTGATTTTATCGGAATCTCTTCAATTATTTGGAAATATTCTAATTTATTTATATATATTAAATTGGATAAGGTTTAAAGGAAGACATAGCTAGTGCCTAGTTTTGTGGATCATTCCACGATCCCTAAAAAACAAAGACCACGCTATTATGTATAACTTTAGTTTATTTTAAATAGAATATTGTAGATATATAAAATAATTAAATTACATTGCACGATACTAGGAAACATCTTATCACGTCGTTGCATGTTAGGAATCTTAGAAAATACAAAAAACTTTTCGTTTTTGTAAATACTAATAATGAATTTTTTTTTGTATGTAATTTCCTGGTTCCACGATCAATTTTTTTATTGTTTTCTTTTGGTTAAAGATCATTTTATTTATTGTTAAGGATATAATTTGTACTTATTTGCATAGATATTAAAAAAAATGTGTAGTTTATTATATACGGTACATTATAACATTTAAATAAAAATTTTGTTCATGTTTTATATATATATATACACACACACTTTTATTAGTGCCGCTCAAACGTTTTCGAAGGCCCTAAGCGACTTTTGAAAAAATACCCTTTTCGTATATTACGATTTAATTTCGCGTAGCGCAAATTTTTTTTTTCATATCTTGTATGTTTTATATTGAATGTCCTAAACGATAAATTTAATCAAACCATACTCAATAAAAAAGATCCACGTATATAGTAAATTCTAACAAAAAATGTTCATTTCCTAAACGGTTTTAAAAANGGCCCTAAGCGGTCGCTTCCTTGGCTTGCCCTCTGGGCCGGCCCTGACTTTTATATAACATGATCCTTGTAGATTATAAATATTAATTAGCTTCCATATAAAAAAAAGATATCATATTCATTAAATAATAATAAAATAAACTAACCTACAATAATATTTGTAACTTCGCCAATTATGTTGTTAAGACTGGAATCTATTTGTCTACATAAAAATCTTTCATTAACTGGCATGAGATCAAATTCAATTATTTTTTATAGGCTAATAACAGAAATTTAATTAATTACATAAAACTTTAACAAAAAAATAAATAAATAAAACTTCATTGACTTTCTAAATTAAACATCTGTTATAAGGTTTTGATTGATACAGTAAATGATTAAATATTGTGAAAATATTACCAAAATAATTCTGTTATTAACATATAAAAAATAAAACTAAAATATCAATAATCAATTTGAGACGAAGCAGTGAAAATGATAAACAATTCACCACGAGATTCTCTTATGGATCTTATGCATTGCATTTACACGATTTGAGAAACATAACGTTGTTTTTTATATTTAAAAAAAAGGTGCATTAATTAATAATTAAATGTTAAAATGCAATTAATTAATTAAGTATATGTACTTTGGTCGGTTGTTTAACATGCGATTTTTAAAAGTTAATTAGATTGTTCTTAGTGCTAATATAGTGCCATTAATCTTATCATTTTTTTTTCAACAAATCTAATCATTTATAATAAAAATAAGAGCAAAAATATATATTATATATACGATGAAAAATAATTTAGTTTTTGTGTGAATATAAACAGTAAACTTAGTCGTATTAATAAAAAAAAATCACACCCATTAAAATTAAATTTATCTTTTTATTAAATTAAAAAAGCAGATATTTTAGAATTAAATTATTAACCAAAGAAAAATAAAAGAGTTAAGAGTTTTAGCTAGAGAAGTCAACAATGCCAAGGCGTAAACAACTCTAATTTAATAATTAATCTCTTTTTAATTTTCTTAAGCAACTTGTTGCTTCTTCTTAGTTTATCAATTATTATTTAGTCCTATCTTTGTGGAAAAATATATATATATATATAGTGCTATCTTTATATTCCAAACNATATATATATATATAACCATTATTAACATCTATCATTATCATTATCATTATCCTTACTTTCATATAAATATTTTAAGGATATATATATATATAAAATTTTCAATACAATACGTATGAAATAAACAGTGCAAAGCGAAATATATATATATACAAAATAAAATCAATTTAATTTTGATAAAAATATAATAACACTATCAAATTCTGTTGTTTTTTTAAATAAAATTAGAATGATTGAATATTTGTTGTTTCATACAAAACTATAGATGTTAATTAAATGAAATTCCACAAATTATTATCAGTTTTTTTTAAATAACAATATAACTTAATCAAGTTAGGTTCCTTAATCCTCTAATGAACCTACGTGTACAAGTGTCTTAAATTGTTCCACAAGTCTTGACCTAAATTATATATACATCTCTTATACACACAACTCAAGGGTATTTTCGTCATTTCACATCTCTTAATCTCCTATTTTTTCCTATATATCCAAGACACCATTTCCTTAAAATCTCAACAATCAGAAACTACAAATCAAGAACTCAAAGAAAAAAAAAACAATGAAAAAATTTCTATTAATCCTTCTAGCATCTCTTTTAATTCTTCAAACCGCGAAAGCATTCGAATACGAAGATCACGAGATAGAAACCGAAGAAAATCTTTCAAAACTCTATGATAGATGGAGAAGTCATCACTCAGTTCCAAGAAGTCTCCATGAAAGAGAGAAGAGATTCAATGTTTTCAGACACAATGTGATGCATGTTCACAATACAAACAAGAAGAACAAATCTTATAAGCTTAAACTCAATAAATTCGCCGATTTAACGGTTAATGAGTTTAAAAATGCTTACACTGGTTCTAACATTAAACATCATAGGATGTTACAAGGACCAAGACGTGGCTCGAAGCTGTTCATGTATGAGAATGCAACTAAAGTTCCAGCTTCAATTGATTGGAGAAAGAAAGGAGCTGTTACTGAAATCAAGAATCAAGGAAGTTGTGGTAAGTTTTCTTGAAATGTGTCGATAATTTTTTTAATAGATTTTTTATAAATCAAGAATCAACCGGTTTATGTTTTTCACATTACAAACTTTATTTAGAAAAATAAAAATAATTTAGATAAATATTATCAAAGTTTAGTTTCGACCAGATCTAGAAACAATAATATATATAGAGTATTTGATAAGGTTTTATATATATTCCCTCTGTTTTGTAATAGATTTTTTTTCATTGAATGCATACTTTTTTTTAATTAACTCAATCATCTCAGTATTTTAGATAATTATTGCAAATAGTAAAATTAAATATGGATAAATAGTCAAAACATAGAAAAATTACCTTAAAATGTTCTAATTCATAAGGTTTTTGCAATTTTTTCCTAATGTGTGAAGATATATTAATAATATTTTTGGTTCTAGTGTAACACGACATTTTTGTAAAAAATGTTTGAATTAAAATATTTTTGAAAATTACCCCAAAACATGTATATATAATATTTTTTTTTTTTTGCATTGAAAATCTAATAGTCTATATTATGATTTTTTTTTTTTTTGCTAAAACGCAATAAATAATGAACAAGAAGAAGTTTTTTTTAATAAAATTCAATTATATCTTTTTCTCTAAGATACAAAAAATATTTTATTAGTTTCCTACCAAAAACGTCATTTGTTCAAAATTTGGTTAAGAAACTTAGGAATAAAAACAAAATTAATGGGTTAAAATAAAATTGAAGTCTTTATTTATATATTAATCTCTCTGTTTCATTTTATTTATTAATTTTAAAACTTCCTTAAAATTATGTTATCAGGAAGTTGCTGGGCATTTTCCACAATTGTAGCTGTTGAAGGAATAAATCAAATAAAGACAAACAAACTAATTTCACTGTCTGAACAAGAACTAGTAGACTGTGACACTTACCAGAACCAAGGTTGTAATGGAGGTTTAATGGAGATTGCATTTGAGTTCATCAAAAAGAACGGTGGAATCACAACAGAAGAAAACTATCCTTATGAAGGAATCGATGGAAAATGCGATGCTTCGAAAGACAACGGTGTTATTGTAACGATCGATGGACACGAAGATGTGCCCGAAAACGACGAAAATGCTCTGCTTAAAGCTGTTGCTAATCAGCCTGTATCGGTTGCGATTGATGCTGGAAGTTCTGATTTTCAGTTCTATTCTAAGGTAATTGACAAAAAAAAAACAGATTTTTTATATTTGAAATATCAAATTTTAGATCTTAAATTTGAGTTTAAAACTTGAAAATGTGATACTTTAAACCTCAAACTATTTTTATTTAGTGACAAAATATTTAATTATCAAAATAGTTTTTTAAATCTTAATTTTGATTACTAGTTTTTTTTTAAAAACCAAACTGGAGATTTTAATAAAATTAAATTTTAAATACAAAACTAAACTTTAATATCTCAAATTTAAATCCATAAATATTATACAGATTTGAGCTACTTAGATTTATAATTTCAAGTTTAATATAAAAATGTTGGTTTAAAAAAAATCGACTATTAAAGTTTGAGGTTAACTTCAAAGGAATGAAACAGTTTTGGAACCAAATTTATAAATACAAACATATTAGATTAGAATTCATTAACTTAAGGAAGAATTGCAAAAATACACTTTTCAAAAGAGGATTTGCAAAAATACACAAATTTATTAGTATATACCAAAAATACCCTTGCTTCTAGAATTTGTATCTTTTTTCAAATATGACCCAAGAGAAAGTGATTTTGAAATTAAGATAAAAAAAAGGGGGATTTGTAAAAATTCCCTCATTCAAGCCTTTTTTGCAAAAGTATCCTAATTATGCATTTTTTGCAAAAATGCTCTAATATTATACCCAACATTGTAAGTGGTACACTCTCACACTTTATGAAAAATTTGCAAAAATGCATTCAATTAGAGCATTTTGCATAATTGATTTTTAGAAAATTTTCTCATTCAAACATTTTTTGCAAAAATATTATAACAATAGACCCAAGAGTATAATTGGTAAACCTTACAAAAAGGACACATGTGCAAAAAATACTTGAATTAGGACATTTTAGGTAATTCCTCTAAAAAAAGAACTTTTCTGTCACTCCACATTTTTCTTATACATAACAATTAACCATATTCTTTGGTAACATTGTTACAGGGAGTATTTACCGGGTCTTGCGGGACCGAACTAAACCACGGTGTGGCCGCGGTCGGGTACGGGACTGAGAAAGGAAAGAAATATTGGATCGTACGAAACTCATGGGGCGGAGATTGGGGAGAAGAAGGTTATATTAAGATCGAAAGAGATATCGATGAACCCGAAGGTCGTTGCGGAATTGCGATGGAAGCTTCATACCCTATCAAATTGTCATCGACTAATCCGAAAGATGAAGCTAAAGATGAACTCTAGATTTTTACAAATTGTGTAAAACCATATTAATGGTGATCTCAGTTTCTTTATAATCAATTCATGTTTGTTTTGTTTGATTGTAATGTTGGTTGTTTTTTTAAATTTGAATAAAACGGTTTGATTTCTATCTTTAAATTTTTACAAGAAAATTGCTATGATAATATATTATTAAGAGAAAAAAAATATATATAGAATAACTGTAAAAAATTGAATATCAATTTTTAAATTAGAAACAACATAATTATAAATTAAAAATACTGATAGTGATCAAAATCATGGTTTTTGTGTGAACATGTAGAGGAAATTACGTATAATTGTTTTTGAAAACAATAATAATAAATAAATAAATTAGCAAACAAGATTTGTAGGAAAATTTCAATAAAAGTTTATTGACATGGTTTTTAATTATTTGAATATATAAAATAAAATTTTAAATAATAATAAGAACTAATTACATAATTACGTAAAACTTCAATATTGACTTTTAAGATCTCTGTTAAAGTTTTAGTATGATCAAATATAGTTAAGAAAATATCTGCAAAATAAATATACTAAATTTTGAAACTTATTATAATGTCTTAAAGGGAAAATGGTGGGTCATTTTTTTATACAGATGATATACTCATTGTTTATTGGGGTTATTTATTTGTATATTAAATTACTTATTGTGAACGGTAAATTATTATATAATAAATGATACCATATATTACCAATATTAATAATCTTAATGGATGATAGAAAATTGGCAAATAATAATGTAATAATAATTATATAAGTTTAAAATATAATATATATTAATATATGAGGATTATTTCTTACATGTATTAATTTTTATTATAAAATATGAAAATTTGAGACGAAGTAGTGAAAATGATCCCGAAAATGATAAACAATCCACCACGACCTCCTCTTATACATTACATTAACAGGTGATTCTTAAAAGTTAATTAGATTGTTCTTAGTGGTAATAATATAGTGTTTTTAAAGACGACTTTTAAATTTTGCTGCTTATAAAAAAAGTATTTTAAACTCTTTTATATTATACTCTTGATTTACTGTTAATTTTTTTTAAATAATACTCTAAAATTTTGAATTTGCAAAAAAAAAAAAACCCAAAATTTCTAGACATAGTCAAGTTACGTGTGACAAATGTCTGAAATTGTTACACAAGTCTTGACCAATACTATCATTATACACACCTCAAGGGTATTTTCGTCATTTCATATCTCTTAATCTCCAACATTTTTTACCTCTATATAAACAACACACCCTTCCCATAAAATATCAAGAACAAAAACAAATCAAGAAGATAAAATCAATGAAACAATTTTTATTGATTCTTCTTGCATCTCTTCTAATTTTTCAATCCGCGAAAGCAACATTCGACTACGAAGATTACGAGCTAGAAAACGACGAGAATCTATCGAAACTCTACGATAGATGGAGAATTTATCACTCAATTTCAAGAAGTCTCGAAGAAATAGAGAAGAGATTCAATGTTTTCAAAGAGCATGTGATGTATGTAGACACTACAAACAAGATGAACAAATCTTACAAGGTTACACTCAATAAATTCGCCGATTTAACGGACGATGAGTTTAAGAGAACATACACTGATTTTAAAAGTAAGCATCTTAAGATGTTAAAAGGACCAAGATCAAAACAGTTCATGTATGAGAACGCGACCGAAGTCCCAACTTCGAAAGATTGGAGAAAGGAAGGTGCTGTTACTGGAGTCAAGGATCAAGGAATTTGTGGTAAATTCTTATAAAACATTTCGATTAATTTTTTTATACGAAAATTTATAATTAGGTTCATGTGTAGTAGTTCAACCGTTAGAAATATGAGTTAAAAAAAAAATCTATATAGAA
>KE152308.1:82796-94886 GCA_000411095.1 Aethionema arabicum | reverse complement strand
TTTTTTTTTTTTTTTTTTTTGGTAACCGGTAATTAGTATAACTTTCAACGTTTCTTACATACGTAACCGATGGATATAGAGAGGTTTACATAGTTAAGGAGTAAAGAGATCGAGAATTGGAGAAATATGAGAGCCCACAAGATATGTTGAGGTAGTATCGCTTTACTAGAAACAGAGAGACAAAGAGACCCATTTTGCTTATCAAGAGGCTGAAGTTGAAGTTGAAGAAGGCTGGAAGTCTCGGAACCAGATTTGGAGAAGACTAGGAGAGGAAGACGTTGCCGACGACGGATTGCGTTGAACCACACCCACCAGCTTCGCTCTGATTAAGCGACGAATATCCAAAGCTAAAGGTCCGATTTGCTTGAATTGTTGACGAAAAATTCTTGCGTTTCTCTCAATCCAGAGCTCGTATATAGCAGCCTGCACAATGAGTCGAATGATATACTTCCTATCTTCAGATCCTTGAACATGTAGTAACCAATTAAGGGAACTTTCCACTGATGCACCATGCCTTATAGGATTGATTACCAGCGCATTCCATAAATTCTGGGCAAAGGGACAACCCACAAAGAGATGATTAATTGTTTCCACTGCAGAATTACACATAACACAAACCGCCGGAACATTAATCCCCCACGAACGTAACCGGTCCCTCGTTGAGATACGACCCCAAGCTACTAACCATAAGAAGAAAGAGTGCTTGGGGATTCCCTGTTTTAACCATACAACTTTAACCCACGGGACCGTAGTAGGAGCAGTCACAATCGATTCCCATGTTCTCGATGAGCTAAACCAATCCTCTGAACACCATAAGAACTGGTCCTTGCCTGAAGGAAGGAGAGTTGGAGGGACGCTAGGTAATAGAGCTCGAATACCACTCAAAATTGGACTTCTATTAAACCTGCGGGGAAACTCCCCATTTATATTCCATATATTAGCATGAATCGCTTCTTTTACAGTCACCGAAGAACTAAGACCTGTTATCACCGCTCCATTTGATTGTAACACATGAGCAAAAGGCCCTTTAGGTGCCCAATTATCATGCCAAAAAAGTGCCTGTTCCCCTGAAACAATCTTACATGAAAGCATTGAAGAAGCAAGGAGACGAAGCTTCATAAGCTGCCTCCAATGCCAAGATACCCGAGCACGAAAATCAGCTAGCCATAAGAATTTTCCTCTAAGCAAGTTCAAATTAACCCACTTGACCCAGAGGGAGCTATCATCTGAGAACAGTTTCCAAATGAGTTTTAACCCGAAAACCTTATTCCATAGTCCTATCCTCTTTAAACCCAATCCTCCACACTCCTTTGACTGACATACAAATTCCCATGAGACTTTAGCACCCCCACTAGAAACTGGAGTACCTTTCCATAAGAAGGATCTCATAATAGATTCCAACCGATTGATGCAAATTTGAGGAAGAATAAACACCGATAACCAAAAGTTAATGGTACTATTAATCACCGAGTGAATTAATTGAAGTCTACCCGCAAACGAGAGATGACGAACTGTCCAAGAGGAAATCCTTGTAGTGATCTTATCAATTAGTGGCTCAAAATCTGAAACCCTTAGCTTTTGAGTAGTTAAGGGGATACCTAGATACTTGACCGGTAAATGTCCACTAGCAATACCAAATCTGTCTGCCAAAGAAGAGAGATCATCATCGTTGGCACCATCAAGAAATAGAACAGTTTTTCCTTTATTAATACCGAGCCCAGAGGTAACATAAAACTCATCAAGGACTTTGAAGATATTCTGTAGAGATTGTGTAGACCCATCAAAGAAGACTAGTAAATCATCTGCAAAGGAGAGATGAGAAATTAATGGATCACAACATTCCTTAGGGACGATTACATCCCTGTTCCTTACCGCCAAATCTAGCTTTTTACTCAGAATATCCATAACTAGGACAAAAAGAGAAGAAGAAATAGGGTCTCCTTGCCTTAGTCCTTTACCCCCTTTGAAGAACCCAATCAATTCTCCGTTAAGGTTGATGGAGAAGGAGGGAGATGTAATACATACCTTAATCCAGTTTATGAAGACATGAGGAACCTCTAAAGCCTTCAAGATATTGATCACAAAATCCCAATTGACGTTATCATAAGCTTTGGCAAGATCTATTTTTAGACACCCGCGACGAGTGACCATAGGTTTGTGGAAGTTTGAGACTAGTTCTGACGCTAGTAAAACATTCTCTCCTAAGCAACGACCTTTGACGAAACCAGCCTGGTTAAGTTGAACCACCTTAGGTATGAATAACTGTAAACGCTTAGCCAACAACCCCGATATCACTTTGTAGTAGGCATTACAACACGAGATAGGCCTAAAATCCTTAAGCGAATCTGCACCCTTCACCTTAGGAATAAGAGAAAGAGCTGTTGCATTAGCTTCTGGAGGGAACCAACCCGAAATAAAGAAATCCTGAATCGCTTCACAGAACTCAACACCAATAACATCCCACGAAGCCTTGTAGAAGTCAATAGGGAAACCGTCGGGTCCCGGAGAACGATTAGTCGCCATACGAAAAACCATATCTTTAATCTCCATAACCGATGGAATGACTTCGAGACGTCGTTGCAGCTCTACCTCACATCTGAAGGGATGGATAGTCCTGATTTCTGAAGGAGATAAACTCACACAGTCTACATTTCTTCGACCCAAAAGAAGCTCATAGTAGTCGACCATGTATCGCTTCAAATCTTGGGGATTATAAATCCTTTCCCCAGAATCTGATACCAAATAAGAAATCCGATTTGTGGCTTGGCGAGAAACAACAGAGCGATGGAAGAATTTAGTGTTAGCATCACCTGCTGCTAACCACTTAATTCTAGATTTCTGACTAAGGAACTTTTCTTCAATATCTTTCAATTTTCCCCACTTAGTACGTTCCTCAAGTTCAACCTGAAAAAGATGAGGGGAAGGAGCAGATAACAGGGTATTCTGAGTAGCAAGTAATCATCTTTCAGCTTCTATTACTCGGAGCTCAATGCCCTGATAGTCCTTTCTATTGAGGGCTCTACATACATTCTTTAATAACCTCACTTTACTTCGAAAAACAAATGCCTTAGTACCCACAAAAGATGATGATTCCCATTCTTCTCGAATACCCTCTAGGAATTCTGGGTGATCAGCCAAGTACGCAAAATACTTGAAAAAGGATTTAGGTTTAGGAGAGTCATCTCCTAACCGGATTAGACACCGAGCATGATCAGACCCACCAGAAGCTTCAAATATAGCCAAAGATAGGGGGAATTTAGTCAACCATTCATCGTTAATAAGAGCACGGTCAAGTTTCCTAGCAACCGAGTTATTAGGTTGTCTATTAGTCCAAGTATGTGCTGCACCCCTGAAATTCAGATCGAACAACCGAGAAGTTTGTAAACAAGATCGAAACTCCCTCATTCCTTGAGAGGACGAGGATACCTGACGATCTGAGAAAATTTCTAATGTGTTTAATGGCTGATTGAAATCCCCCATAACCATGACTGCACTGACCTGAGTACGCAAACCTTGAGTAATATTACACAACGAGTCCCATAATGCAGCTCTCTCTCCAACATCATTAGAGGCATAAATGATAATCACAACACATTCTTCTTGCGATAACCTATTCATGATTCCACATACCATTATTTGATCATCCATGTGAAGGGGAGTGACATTAAGAATAGTCGGATCCCATAACATCCAAATTCTTCCTATAGAGCTAGGGGAGTAATTAGCTAGCAAATTCCAGTGGGGGCAGATCTCTCTAGATATAGTAAGCGAGTTACTTTCTTGGACATGAGTTTCCAAAAGGGCCCCAAAGCAAGTCCCATTTAAATTGATCCAATTCTTGACCTCTTTACGTCTTCTAAGATTATTCAAACCTCTGACGTTCCAACAAAAAGTTTTTACCTTATCCATAATCAAAATTCTTCCAAAAAATATAAAAGGTGAGATCCTTAAGAGGAATCACACTTACCTCCAACCTTAGGAGGCGAGGTCTTCTCCGAGGAGGAACCAAAATCTGAAAACGTGAAGAGGGGTTTATTCGGCGGTTTCTTTTTCTTTCAAAAATACATTTTTATTGTGTATAGATCTTAACTTAAGTACAATCTAGCTTGACGGCAATGGTACTTTTTTCTTTGTGTCATCAAAACACACAATATCATTTATTTTTTAGATTGATGGTTCAATTTAATTTTATTAACTCCAGGGTTCTTTATTTTTTGCAAAATTACAAACTTTAGAATTGTTGTTGTTCGGCCTTGACATTCGGGTATCCGTCTGGGTTCGATTCGGTACTTTTTGTTTTTTGGTTTCATGACTATAGGATCTAATAGGATACTTTTAGATTTTTGTTCGATTACGATTCGGTTCTAGTTCAGATACTTAATAAGAAGATCCAAAAAATACCCAAAAACTCGAAAAATTACCTAAAAAGCAAAAAAAGATACCTGAAAAAAAATGAGTATAGTTACTTTCAGATATCCAATGGATATCGATTCGGTTCTGGTTACTACTAGATATCCATAGATCCCAAGTTTAGGTACTTTTCATCGGAACAAGAACCAGAAGCATCCTTTTTTTGTTCGGTTCGGTTCTGGTTATTTTTCCGAGTCCTAGTTGTTGTCATTATCCCTTTCATTTAATTAGAAGACTATTTTTTTTGGCAACAAAATTCGAGGGATTTTGTTTTCTGCCAACATCCCAAAACTCTAGAGTTTAATATTCACCATTTATCTCATAAATAAAGTGAAAACTTTGGTAATTTAATGGTTTTAACATTTGGTTAAATTAATGTTACCAGCCAGTTGTTGGGCATTCGCAGCAACGGCGGCTGTTGAAGGATTCAATAAAATAAATGGAAATGAACTGATTTCATTGTCTGAACAACAACTTGTGGATTGTGTTGTTTACAAGACAAAAGGTTGCGAGGGAGGTTTAATGGAGGATGCATATGAATTCATTAAAGAGAATAAAGGAATTACAACTGAAGTGAATTATCCTTATAAAGGTATCGATGGAAAATGCGACACTTCAAAGGGTAAAAGCGTCATGGTAACGATTGATGGATATGAAGATGTTCCAAGAAACAACGAAATTGCTTTACTTCAAGCCGTTGCTTATCAGCCAGTATCGGTTAAAGTTGCTTCCGAATGTTGGCCTATGAGGTTCTATTCCGAGGTAATTGACAAAAAAAAAAAAAAAAATTGGATTTTCGACACTTGAAATTTCATATTTTAGACCTAAAATATGGAAACTTTGAACCTAAAATTTCAAGATCGGTTATGTTCAGGGTCGGTTTTGGATCCAAGTTCAGTAAGTTTGAGTTTCGGACCCAGGGTGTTAAAAACGATTAGTACAATAGAAAAGGGTCTATTTTTTAATATAAAAATTTTACTTAAAATTTCTTATTTCAGACTATTTCCAATTGTGAGAACCCCAAATTGGGTTCCCATCTCTAATTTTAATATAAAAAACTTTAAAAAAATTAAAATTTAAAAAATGAAAAATCGAGTAAGGTAGAGAGAGAGAGAGGGGTTTTCAAATAGGAAATTTTAGAACCCTTCAATTATAATGATAATTAATTAATTTAATTTTATGTTAATTAAACCCCTCCTTAGAGCTTCCCTTTGGAAATTATGTAAAATTATTAGTGTCTCAGTGGTAAGACACTCTCTTGCTAAGTAAGAGAATACGGATTGATTCCCACATTAATCTTTTTAGTTTTATTGGAATCTCACATCGACTAATGAAACCAATATTGATTAATATATAAGATCATGGGCTACTTCATTCATTGTCAATTGGTTTTGAGTAGGAACCCTATATTTCTTACAAACTTTATGACCAATATTTTTCAAGATCGATCCTGTCTATTAGTTCATATATTATTGATCATATTAATTTTTTGTAACAATTTGCAGGGAGTGCTTACTGATTGTTGTGGAACTGAACTGGACCATGGAGTGGTTGCGGTCGGGTACGAGACTGAGCCGCCAGATGGGTTGGAGTACTGGATATTAAAAAATTCATACGGAACAGAATGGGGAGAAGAGGGTTACATAAGAATTGGGTTAGGTATCGATGAACCGGAAGGGTGTTGCGGAATTGCGATGGAAGCTTCGTATCCAATCAAATCGGCATCGATTGATCGAAAAGATGATGCTAAAGAAGAACTCTAAATTTTTACAAATTGTGTAAAAACCATACCATATAATATTAATGGGTGTTTATATATGTTTCTTTGATTTTTCTTTTTGTTTAAGTCTTTGTTTGTTTGTTTTTTTCTTTGAAATATGAATAAAATGTTTTTTTTTATTTCGTCGTTAAGTTTTAGAAGAAAATTGTCATATAGCTATAAAAATAATTGAATATTTGACTTACTAAACGAAATGGTCGTGTTTCTAGACTGAGATGGAATTTTGGTAAAATTGGAAGAATTTATTGATATTATATAGAGACGAAAATGTATAAAATAACTATAAAAAAAGATAAAACTAAATTTTAATACTAGAAACAACGTAGTCATGAAACTGGAAAATGACTCGGATTAAATCAATATTTCATTTATCGTGAAAAATAATTTAATTTTCAATTTATAAAATGTAGTTAAATAAAATTTAAAATTTTTTAAATGTGATGAATTGGTGTTTTTCGACGTTAAACAAGATCGATGAATTACCAATTCGATATCGATAAATCAGTTGATGAAATCAAAATCGACATAAACAAAACAAATTTGTGTGAGGTGATTTCACCGTAAAGTGAATAATGAAATATCAAATTAATATTTAAAATCATTTTAAATCACTAAAAAAGACCAGAATCACGGGTTAAAAAGACCAAAATCACTAGTTTATTTATAAACGTTTTAAATAAGATTTCATCGGATTTCTTTCGATTATTTAAAAATAGGGTGAAGATATGTGTATCGGTCCACGGCCCCTAGAAGAAGACGTTAACACGTTATAACTTTATACATGAAAAAATCTTGTTAGTATAATTAATATATTATATATAGCCAATTAAACTGTATTGCAAATATTAGGAAACCTCCAGCCACGTTCTTACATGTTAGGAAACTTATGAAATACACATAATTCCAATTTTTTCTTACCGGTGATTTTAGGGTTTTAAAATTAGTTTAAAAAAAACACATAAACTTGTTCTGAATTTCGATAATCGGAATTTTTTAACCTACTGAGATTTTAAAATCAAAACACAGAGTTTAAACCCTAATCCAAAATGAGACTTAAAAATACAATTCAATTTTTGTATAATTAGACATGTAATTTCAACTTTAATTTTTGAATTTTTGTTTAAAAAACACTATCAAAATTCAAAATTTTAGGAAGTCATTTTGATAAAAAAAAATAGTTCAGATTTAAAACACCATAATATCAATTGTTTATTTTATGCAAGGAAATCATACCCTTATAAAGATATTATTTTATATAAGAAAAAGAATAAAACTTTTAAATAATTTACTTTTAAATTATTATAGATAAAAGGATTTAATAGTTTTGGTTAGAGAGAAGTCAACAATGCGAAGGTGTTAACAAATTTTAAAATCTACATACCATTTCCTCAAGATCTCAACTTGATCAAAACAAAAAAAACAAATCAAGAACACAATATATTATAAAATGAAAAAATTTCTATTGATTTTTCTAGCATTGCTTCTAATTCTTGAATCCGCGAAAGCATTCGAATTCGAAGAATGCGATCTAGAAAGCGAAGAGAGTTTATCAAAACTCTATATTAGATGGAGAATTCATTTTTCAATCATTAGAAGTCTCCATGAAAGAGTGAAAAGATTCATTATTTTCAAACAAAATGCAGTGTTTGTTTTCAAAACCAATTTGATGAACAAACCTTACAAACTTAAACTCAATGAATTCGCCGATTTAACGATCCATGAGTTTAAAAAAACATACACTGGTCTGAAGACTAATCATCATGAGATGTCAAGAAGACTTGAAAGCAGTTCGAGACCGTTTATGTACGAAAATGTGACCGATGTCCCGAGTTCAATAGATTGGAGAATGAGAGGAGCTGTTACTGAAGTCAAGGATCAAGGAGAATGTGGTAAGTTCATTAGAATAAAAAAATCTTTAATTTTTTAATCTTGAAACTTTACTCTTTAAATCTGCACAAAATTTTGAATAAAAACTATATATATTTGTAGAGTTATTCACCGAGTAAAAACAAAGTTTTGTGCCATAAAACAAAATAGATGTTTTTTTTGTTACCCATTTTTTTTTTCCTTTTTGTTACCAATTTAAAACCGTAAAAGTTATTGAGAAATTGGTTGTTTTACACATTTAAAAAGTTTTCTTTAGTTTTTTTAGATCCATAGACATTTAGGTTAAAGGGAAAGACTAAATTACCCTTCCACACATCTAGGTATCTTTTTAGTTGACCTAATGAGTTTAGGATTTCGGGTTTAGGGTTTAGGTTTTAGGGTTTAGAGTTTAGGGTTTCAGATTTAGGGTTTCGGGTTTAGGGTTTAGGGTTTAAGGTTTAGGGTTTAGGGTTTAGGGTTTAGGGTTTCGGGTTAAGGTTTAGGGTTTCGGGTTTAGGGTTTAGAGTTTAAGGTTCGGGTTTAGGGTTCCGGGTTTAGGATTTAGGGTAAATAAATTACAGGGGCATTATCGTCATTGTTAATTATGTGGTGTCTATAAAACTAAAACTGAATTTCAAATGTCTATAATACTCAAAAGGTATATGAAATGTTTATTTTGCTAAATTTCCCAAAGTTATTTTATCAAACATTTTTTTCCATAAAATCCTTTCTTTATTTCAAAAAAAAAATTAAGTATTGAAATATATAATGTTTCATATTTTTTCTTTAAGATGAAGAGAAAAAAAATATTTATATTCTTTAAATTTGAACAGTAAAATTTTTAAAAGATATATGGAATAAAACTAGGGGAATGTCAAAAATAGACTTCATTTTTTTTCTTAAAGAATATATGGAATAAAACCAGGGGAATGTAAAAAATAGACTTCATTTTTTTTATAAAAACTACAGTAATTGGCTCCATGTTAGAAAAATACATTTTTTCGTATTAATAGACAAAATTACACTCAATTTTTTGTAAAAATCATAGTAGATATGACATTGTGAAATTAAAATAAATTAGTTTTTTTCAAATGAAGGAAAACTTTTTTCCATTTGTAGTCACTAAAAATATATTTTTGAAACATACATCTAAATTAGTATAATTAAAAAAATGTTGAAAAATTATGAAAAATACCTTAATTCAACAAGTATTTGCAAATGTGTTCTAACCTTTGAGGATATATAAAAAATAGTTTTGGGTATAGTGTAAAGGTATTTTTACAAATTAGGGTTTTTTTTTTATAAATTAGGGTATTTTTGTACAAATTGTGATATTTTTTACAAATTAGAGTATTTTTGCAAATTAGGGTATTTTGAAAATTTTCCAAAAAATAATCAATAAAATTTTGATGGGTAAAACTTAAAATTTAAAAACAAAATTTGAAAAATAAAATCTTTATTGTATCTAATAATTTCTAATTTGGTGAAAATTAACATATGATCAGGAAGTTGTTGGGCATTTGCGGCAGTAGCAGCTGTTGAAGGAATAAATCAAATAAAGACAAATGAACTGCTTTCATTATCTGAACAACAACTACTGGACTGTGATACTCACTACAGCACAGGCTGTGACGGAGGTTTTGCTCATCATTTATTTGATTTCATAAAAGATAACGGTGGAATTACAACAGAAGATAATTACCCGTACAAGGGTATTTCTGGAAAATGCAACGTTACTAACTCGACCAGAGAGCTTGTTGTGACCATTGACGGATACGAATTTGTTCCAGGAGAAGACGAAAATGCCCTTCTTAAAGCCCTCTCTAACCAACCTGTAGTCGGTGGGATTTGTGTCGGAGATTCAGTTCTACAGTTTTTTTCTGAGGTAAGTGATGATAAAAACATTAAACATTTTACAATTTTTATACTTCAAATATTGTATTAGATGGAAAAAAATATGCTTAAAGTAATAGTCATCTATTTTTGTTTTCAATTGATAAAGTACTATCTCATTTATTATGAATTTTAATTTCAATATAAATAATTTTTTCATTATAAATAATTTTAAGAAATACATTTAACCGGGTTTACAATTCTTTAAAATTCAATCACGATTGACGGACATAATTCAATTAAAACCAATCTTTGAAGAGGGTATAAAAATTCATTACTTCTAAGCTCTTATTTTTGAAGATTTAAATGTTAGGACCAGAATTTTAAAATGTAAAGTTGTTAAATTTTTAATTAATTTAACTAAACGTTGAACCATCGTTTCTATCAATCCATATGTTATATATTCCTTCTTCTTTTTTTAATATAATTTTTTTAGTGAATTACACATTAAGAAAATGGTTAAAATGACAAAAAAATAATCTTATTTTTTTACTTAATAATTCCATTAAATGAAGAGTATAGAAATATTATTTTCAAAATGCAACTTTTTATATAATCTTGATCATATATTTTTTTTTTAACAATTTGCAGGGAGTGTTCACCGAAAATTGCGGCACGGATATAAACCACGCAGTGCTTTTGGTTGGGTACGGAACTGAACCGGATGGGAATAAATACTGGTTAGTAAAAAATTCATGGGGAACAAATTGGGGAGATAACGGTTATTTCAAGATCGAGAGAGGTATCGATGATTCGAGAGGGCGTTGCGGAATTTCGATGATATCGTTTTATCCGATCAAATTGTCATCTACGAATCCACATTTTGAAAATTACAACGTTTAAGATAAACTCTATATATTTCAAAATTATGTATAACCATGTATATCAATGGGGGTACAAATTTCTTTATGAATTTTATTTTTATTTCATGTTGTTTTTTCGAGATTTGAATACAATGTTTCGATAATTATGGTGGGAACATCGTATCCAATGTTATTTCTGTTCGAAGACGATGTATGGATCATATAGTTTGAAATCTTCGTAAAATATAAAAAAAAAAAGTTAAAAGATGAACTCTAGGTACTTATAAATTGTGTAGAATCATATTAATGGTGATCTTAATTTATTTATCATCAATTCATGTTTGTTTGTTTGACTTAATGTTAGCTTTTAGAAATTTGAATAAAACGTTTTTATTTCGTTTTTTTAATTTTACAAGAAAATTTTGATATAGCTATACAAATTATTGATTGAAGGGAGATTTTTTAAAAATACACTAATTCATGTGGTTTTTTTTTTGTAAAAATACACTAGTTATGGACACAATGGTATTTTTTTTTAACCCACTAATAAATTACTTTATATGTGTAAACCCCTTTCAAATTAGTGTATTTCTTGGAGTTCGTATTAAATTTATGTAACAAAAAATTATATTAATTTTGTTCACATATGTTAGGTAAATTTATAAGCATGTAATTGAAATAATTATTAAAAAAAATAATTTAATAAATTTATAAGCAAATTTTGTTTATTATTGCAAAAAGTCAATAAAACACAAACAGCAATAGGGTTAACTAACAGTCGATTTAAAATTTCAATTTAATATCCTCGTCGTAAATAAATAAAAAAACCCCCAACTTTCATCAATTTTAAACCAAAATAAATTAATTTTAAGAGCCTACAAAATCTACATTATTCGAACCAAGTCAAATCGAAAATTGAGTTCTTATCCATATAACTATATATTTATATGACTGTGAATTGAGAAGACCGAGTCGGTGTCTAACATGAATTATGGTGGTAGCTGACATGTTTATTAAATTAAATATTACATATTTATATATTATGGGGTTATGATATGATTTTTTAATAAAATGGACCCATTTGTTATCTACCATTTATATTCGCTTATTATAATTATATAATTTGGACCCGGTCTTTACGGGGAAGACGTGTTTATGTGTTTACACCTAAATGGAATCTATATTTGACAAATTTGTTACAAAACTTTATTTTTATGTTCGGAAAAAAAAACTTTATTTTTATGTTTTAATATTACAAAAATTTATTGGTTATATTATGTAATAAAGTTCATCGCTTTCCACGTGTTTTGTTATTGTACTTACTTTTGCCTTTGTTCC
>KE152308.1:63472-74256 GCA_000411095.1 Aethionema arabicum | reverse complement strand
TATATATATATATATGAATCATACGTGGAAAGTGAGATAACCGGGCAAAATTTTGGATGTGTCGTGAGAGGGTTAATGTATATTAAAATTTGGAAAGGCCGGTTATTGAAATAAACCGACTCTTGGCTATTCCCAAGAGCCACATTTTTTTCTTAATGCCACGTGGGATTTGTTCTGATCCATACTTGTCTTGCCACTTGTGTTGCTTTCATTTATCCATTGGCGTCTTCGATTTTATGTACATTTCGTTTTCATACGATAAAATTAAAATTATTTTATTTTATATAAACCAAAAAAAACAAGAATTTAAGCAATTGGTCGATGTTCTTATCTCGTTCTTTTAATGTTTTAAGGAAAAAATAAACAATTTGGATAGCATATAATCATATATAGTAGATACTTTGAAAATGATAAATTGGACCAAATATGATTTTTTCCTAATTAATTAAAAAAAAACTTAATATAATCTATCGTTTTTGACAGGCTAATTAATATATTGTTGATTTTATAATATATTTTAGATATAATATTTTGTTTTGTATTATTAATTAAAATTTTTTTATTGTACCTATATTTTCTTATAAACAAAACAAACAAAATAAAATAGCGAGGACTTAATCATTTAGGAAATGAATTATTCTATGTTCGGTTTTAAAAAACATTTACAAGATTACAATAAGAAACAAAGAAAAATCTAAACACCGAACACGCTTTGCCACTAAGTTCACACCTTAATAATATACACGACATGATTACAACGAATTTAGTATTTTTATTTAATTAACAAAAATGTATAATATTTATTTAAATTTGACATTAATATTTTAATATTTTCAGGAAACATACATAATGGACCATATAGTTATTAATTAAAAACAAATATGAATTTCAAAGATAGCTAGCCAACTGTTAAGTTGGATATGAAGAAGAAAGTTCGCAGCGTCCACACAACGCCGCCACGTGGCAAATCTATGGTAGCTTCGTACAATGATTATGGTGTTTTACACACGAAGCACTAGATCACAACCATTCAGATAACGACACGTGGAAATACTTAAAGATTGATCTCACGTCTTTGCTAATTAATCCATATATTTAGCACTAATATTCAAATAATAATAAAAAACCACTTGGTTATCATATAATAAGTATTAAATTCTTCAATAATATGTTTAATCTTTTCATAGGTTTTTTTTCTATCAATTTTTTATTTATTGGAATTCAACTTATTTTAGTTAATTCAAATTAATTATTTTAAATTACACCAAATTTGAAATTGAGACTCACACTCTTAAAGTTTGACCAAATCAGATTTTGGTCCGGCCGTTGACTTTTTTTATTTTTTTTGCCTTCCTTGATCTTTGGAGGTAAATGACGCTCACGATATCGTAATTTATATTATAACATAAATATGAATTAGCACTAAAATTTATTGGAAAAGTATATACAGATAAAATATATATTACGCATTTCAACATATATTTTACTAGAAAAAATAAAGTCAAGCATTTGAACTAATATTTTGTATTATTGTATATATATTTATATATAGAAAATTTATTAGGATATAAGCCCATAGTATTATTTTAAATGGGCTTTTTGAGCCCAATCCGGGCCCATGTAGACTTAATACATGGTCGCTACATTGTCAAAGGAGTCTCGCTAGCAGAGACATTGAACGGAACTGTAACTGATTTCCTGGGATTCGATGCCGATGGCGCCTTCGAGCGAGACGGCAACGGTGCGAGTACTGTGTCAGAAGCTTGTTCTCTCAGAGAACGAACCTGGAAGTCTTCAATGGCTAATTGGATCTCCATTTTTTCCGCTTTTCACCGTTATCTCCACTTTCCGATGTATTCATCAATCTCCTGATTTCGAGCAAGAGTCAGGTGAGGAATTTGTTTCTAGGCTGATTTTTTGACTAGTGTATGTAGATAAATGAAATTTGAAAAAGTGGGTTTATGATCAGTTTGGGTTTTTTTTTGTTTTCAATTTGAATTTTCTTATGTGATCAGTTGATCGTTGCTTGATTTTGTTCATGCACCAATTGATTCATGATTGCTGCCATGGAATTAGGAATTAAGAAATAGTTTGCGTGTGTGTGTTGTTTCTGTTGTGGATTCAAAGGCTTAGTAATCTCTGTTGAATCCTATACCATGAAGTTAAGACTAATCATTTTGTTAAAACCAAGCAGAAGATCTCAGGAAGTTGTTACCTAAAGGTTTTGAAGTCATTGGAGGTCTGATAGTTGGGCAATCTGATGCTGAAAGAAGTGCCTCTGAGGCTGTTAGAGCTGCTCGCAGATTGCGAAAACATATATCTGAAGGAGGAGAGTTAGATGATGAAAAGATAGTTGGGGCTAGTTTCGATTCAGGAACTGGTACCATTCACTTTTTCATCTCTAAAACGGAAAATACAACGAAGTTAGAGCCTGTTGCTTCTGTTGTATACGAGAACAAGTCTGGAAAGTATTTATGGGAAAGTGGTTGCTTGCTTCACTGTGAGCTTCCAATTAAGTTACCATTCTATTTCCCCGCCAAGTCACCCTCTGGTATGTTAAATTTCTCACTTTCTGTTCTGTATTTTTCTTCAGTTTTCGCTGCTCTCGTTGTTCATCAAAAGTTGTTCTTGGCACATATTAATCTTAAGGTCACAACCATGACATAGTTGTATGCCCAAAGACAATATTTTAGTAAGCTGTTCCAAGCAAGCATGAAATTGGCTCGGTGTGCTTTTTCTCTAGTTTAATGATGAAATCGTTTTTCAGATTCGAAGGAGATGTTTTCTGATGCAATTGAGGCAGTTATCACTCAGTTTAAAGAACCATGTGTTGCATACATAGCCAAGAACTTAAAGAAAGCTTCTGAAGACGGTCCCAAGCCAGTTGTTCTCCGTGTTAAAGATTTGGGGTTTGGTGCTGATGCATCTAATGTTAACCGTCTGCCTGCTACTGAACATGCATCTGATATTAAGATGTTATCATGCTCACATTTTTTTCCAAACAGCAAAACAGCTGCAGAAGTAAATTCAGCAGAGGTAAGTAAACAGAGAATTTTTTAACTTCACATCATTTTCCGTCACTTGGACTCTGCCTTACTATTGTTTCTTCACCCCTGAGATTTCTTTCTCTTAGAATGCAGATAAAATCCAAGTATCTGTTCTGCTTAATAGTTCTGAGAAAGCTCCAACTTCAGGTGCCCCTGTTGCGGAATATTTTCCAGGTAATCACTTCAATTGTAGTGATATAGTTAATTGTATAAACTTGTGTTCGAGGAATTATACGCTTTTCCTGTTCTCATTTCGTTTGTTGTTGCTTTTGTCACAGCTACTGAACAAACAAAGCTCATTGTTGTTGACATGAAACTTGATGTGCTTACTTATGCCCCCAAGGATCTTCCACTTACATACGCAGTCTCAAATTTAGTTATCCCTGCTTTGGTTGATCAGTTATATTCCCTGAAGAAGATCATCTTACCATGCCTTTTGACAGAACATCCTCAGGTAGAGCTAATTTTTTTCGTTATCTAACCGAATTTTATACAGCAGAAAAATTTACACAATGGTGCCATAGTCACCACTGAGATGAGATGTTTCAAGAGATTACCTTCCAATTTGGATTACTTATGTTTTTTACTGACTACCGCAAGATTTGCTTTGTTCTTGCAGTTGCGAATTTATCACTTCAATCCACCGGGGGTATTACATCCTATAACAACAATATATGAGCTTAACTATGGGGAGACGGAAATGAAACAAGGTAACTATTTTAATAAGTTAAATGAGGTTACTGTAAGACAGACTTTAGTCGAAATTGAAATACAACATATTCCTGAGATTTAAAGGTTTTGATTTGCAAAGATAGAGAACTATCAGTTGCAAGCCTTACTTATTATATCGCAGTTCAAGATTCATATAATAATCTTTTAGCAAACTTAGCAGTTTGATATACCATCACATAAAATGTTTATCCTATAAACTCTTGTTACAGTCTTGTCTTTCGGAATGATATTATAAGATTTGATAAATAGTTCTTGCTCTTTACTTTTTTTTGTAGTCGATATTAGAAAGTCTCTGCATTTGAGACTTGGTCTGCCATTGGATCGCCCACTTCTAAGAACTGCTAATGCCTTGGATTTGTCTGTTGATGATGACTCGAGAAGTAACATAAAGAAAAGAGGTTGAATATATCTGCCTAGTTTCTTAGCGTCTCTTTGTGTTCATTTTTTGCCGTGATTTTAATTGTTAAATTTTATGGGCACTGCCACAGGTTCCACGTTGCTCAAAGATGTGCATATTGGAATTCCAAGCAGTGGAGGTTAGCTACATATACCTGTATATATATTTTCTTCGTTTCATCCTTTGTTTCTAGCTATGTATTCAATGATCTTGCTATGTTTTATGCAGTCTCCGAGGGTGTTTCATCTATTATCCAAGGCTCTTATGAGTATTATCATTATCTTCAGGATGGATTTGATGACTCGGTACATCATTTTTCCTTCTTCCAAGGTTTTGAAACATTGTATCAATTCAATAAAACTATTTCTAAATAAAACTTGTGGTATTTTACTGGAATCTATTACAAACATTGTAGAACTTTAGATATAGCATCTCAAAATTAAACTCCTAATTGTTTGCTTATGCCAGGGATGGGGATGTGCTTACCGGTCATTGCAAACTATTATCTCATGGTTCAGACTTCAACACTATACATCCATTGCTGTTCCTTCACATAGGTATCAAACATTTACTAGTGACTAAAACTTAGCGTTTGATCAATCTATCTTCTAAGTGCTTATTTGTTTGGCTTCTCAGGGAGATACAGCAGACACTAGTGGATATCGGAGATAAAGATCCTTCGTTTATAGGATCACGCGAATGGATTGGTGCCATAGAATTGAGTTTTGTGTTGGATAAACTTCTTGGTGTAAGCTATTCTACTCTAAACTTCCATGTTTGATTACATTATATTCTGTTAAATCACCCTAACAACAAGAAACTTATCTCAAAACCCACACTCCATGATATACTTTGACATAAAAAATAAACTGTCCTTTGTTCACAGGTAAGTTGCAAGATTATGAACTTCAGATCCGGATCTGAGCTCCCTGAGAAATGCCGTGAGATAGCTATGCACTTTGAGAACCAAGGAACCCCAATAATGATCGGTAAGTCCTCATTAACCTCCACCAAAAATCAATCTTATACATTAGTCTCACACAAGCTTATACTCCTTAGAATGAAAACAAAAAACACTCTTCTTAATTAGCTCTAAGTGAAGCTAACTCCTAACGAACTACACCAGAACCCAACTCGATTCTTACCCAACTTGTGAGTTGTTTTAGCTCTCATTTTTCTAGCTTTCTGCACAACTACAAAACCACACAAGCTAATCACAATGATTCTGGACTATCTAACGTACAAAGACTTGCCAAAAACTGTGATATCTCACTCTAGGGTTGGGCATAAAAACCGGAACCAAAAAACCGAACCAAAAAAAAGGATCCAGAATCGAACCGGAACCGGCACAAAGTACCTATTGGATACTAAATTCGGGATCCATGGATATCGGGTAATAACCGGAACCGAACCAATATCCATTGGGTACCTGAAAGTAACCATACTTTTTTTTCGGGTACTTTTTTGGTTTTTCAAGTATTTTTTTTTGGGTTTTCGAGTATTTTTCAGTTTTTTAGTGTATTTTTTGGTTTTTCGGGTAATTTTTAAGTTTTTCGGATATTTTTTTGGATCTATTTATAAAGTATTCCGAACCCGAACCCGGATCCAAACCGGAACCGAACCGAAATCATCAAATAACCGAACAGATCCTATAGTCATGGAACCAAAAAACCGAAGAACCAAAAGTACCAAACCAAAACCGAACGGGTACCCGAATGCCCAACCCTATCTCACACACTATGTGTATATTGTAATGAAATGATTGCAGGAGGTGGAGTACTTGCATACACACTATTGGGAGTAGACTACGACGAAGGAACCGGCGATTGCGCCTTCCTAATTCTGGATCCACACTATACAGGTAGTGAGGATCATAAGAAGATCATCAATGGCGGATGGTGTGGTTGGAAAAAAGCTGTTGATAGTAAAGGAAAGAGCTTTTTCTTACATAACAAATTCTACAATCTTCTTCTTCCTCAACGTCGTAACATGGTTTGATTCCTTATCTAATACTTCCTTTTTTTGTCTTATTTTCACAGCTTATTACTTTTAGTTTAAAAAAATTATAATCTTAAATTTTATAACAGATTTCAAAATTATCTCACACATTTATTGCTTTGTTCATCATAATTAATTAATTACTTTATCAGAATATGGTAAAATAATAGATTATGAACTTGTTGATTTTGTTTAAAAATCTTTCAACTTTAAAAATAGTTTTTGTAGACCCTGAATTTTGATACGGGTTTTTTTAAACCCTAAATCTTAATAGTTAGGTTTCTTAAACCAAATTTTCGAGGAAAAAAAAAACCAAATTTTCAAATTTAAACTTAAAATTATAGTATACTTAATCTAAATTCGGATTATATTTTTTGTTAATTTTTAAATTGTAGTTAAATTTTAATTAAAAATCCCGTAAGATTTAAACAACCTAATTATCAAAATTTAGTATCTAAAACTCCATCTTTAAACTTTTTGAAAGTTTTTTACGTTAAATCGATAAAGTTCAAAATTTATTTTACCATCTTCACTTAACTTTATAACCATTGTAAGTTGTCTCAGACAACTGTCTGAAATTCAACGGAAATAGTCAACGCAATTGTTCATCCTTACAAAAGACACTAGCTGAGACAGAGGCTTTAGGTTCTTGGACTCTCACTTAAGACACTTATTCTTGATTTCCAACCAAAAGTGACTTGATCATTTTATCAGTCATACCTTCAACAAAAGGTAACATATGTCCTGAACCAGAGATTTCATGGTAATGAATCCATGGAAGCTTCGAAGCGATATAACGCTGAACCATCACCGGAACAATCTTATCCTCATCGCCATGCCAAACATGAATCGACACATTCTTGTTCGAAAACACATCTTCAAGATCTAACGGATCAAATTCCCACCTCGAAAATCCGACAATCAAGTCACGGTGTAAGCTTTCATAGTCACCTTGCTGCGTTGCATATACCTAAAAAAAACATAAACTTCTTGATTCCTTATATAACCTTCTTTAAAACTGTTGCAGAATTCACATTTACATGTTTTACTTAGGGGATGGCGGCAAAGACCCCTTAAACTATTTATTTTTGGCGAAATAGATTTTGAACTATCAAGTTGGGAAAAAACCCCTAAATTTTGTAAAAAAAAACCTTAAACTATAAAATCAACAAAAAAACCCTTGGATTTTGTTTTTCTAGCGAAAAACCTTCAATTAAATTGACCGTTAAATTACCAAATTTTAATTAACCGCAGTTATTAACATTTAATTTTACTGACATCGTTTTATTTAATTAAAACAAACAATTATTTAACGACTAAATCAACGGAAAAAAAAAATTCGCTAAAAAAACAAAGTCTAGGGTTTTTTGGCAAGAAAAACAAAGTTCTGGGGTTTTTTTCGCCAACTTGATAGTTTAGAGTTTTTCGCCAAAAAAAAGTTTAGAGGTTTTTTGGCCTAAAAACCAAATTTCAGAGGTTTTTTTACATATTTGATAGGTTAGGGTCTATTACGCCAAAACATATGGTTTAGGAGATTTTTCACCGCTATCCGTTTACTTAGTTTTTACCTGATTTGATGCGATGGATCCGAATTTGGCCAAGATCTCTTTGTCTTGCCGGGAGAAAATCTCGGTACTTTTTGCGATTACAGTCGCGATCGGGAACCATTTCTGAGTATTCCACCAGTAAGTTAACCAAGGAACATAGTGTGCTACACGAACTGCCCATTGATCTTCAGGAAACAGAAGAGAGAAAGCTTCTCTAGTTATATTTACTGGTAAGTTTCTCCACCAGTAGTTTATTGCAGGTGCTATTAATGCAGCTCCTGCTATCCTGTAAATGTCCAAAACCAAGATCAAAGTTTAGGCAAAACCGGTCCTAGATAACCATACCGGTTTTAGTTTCATGAAATTGGAAAGGGATAATGGTATTTCAAACCGAGAATTATCTCTATTTGGTTAAAAAAAACCTTCAACTATCAAAATGATTTAGTTTTTGATTATCCGGTTTCTTAAACTTTGAATTTTGATAACCGGGGTTTTTAAACTTTATACTTTGATAATCAGGTTTTTTAAACTTTAAACTTTGATAATCGAGGTTTTTTAAACATTGAACTTTAATAACCAGTAAACTCTAAATTTTAATAACCAGAATTTTTCAAATATACTGAACTTTGATTACCAGGTTTTTTAAACTCTGAACTTTGATAACCGGGTTTTTTAAACTTTATCGGATTTTTTAAATCAAAATTAAACCAAAAAACTAAGATACCATTATCCCAAAAACTAAGAATACCTATGAGGAATGTAGTTAAGGCAAGCCCAAGTGATGCCACCACCCATTGAGACACCAAAGATATAAAACTTTGGTCCTAAACTTAACCCATCGGCTAGTTCTTCTACATCCAATGCTATTGATCTCGGCGATCGATTCGGATCGGGATCGCTTTCACCGTAACCAGGACGGTCGAAAGATACAACATAAATTCCCAATTCCTCCACGAGACTCTACATTTTACACAAAGATATCATCTTTAAAATTTACAAAAATTTAGATGTTATAAAAGGTTTACGATTTAACCAACTAAGTAATTAAGCTTTAGCACAAAGATACTATTTTTACTCTATTATCTTCACAAAATCTCATATTTTCTAAAAAAGGTTAAAGCTTTCACAAGCTTTTGATAATTCAACCAAATGGGTAATTAGGGTTTAGCACAAAGAAATCATTTTTTACTCTATTTGCTTCACAAAGTCTCATATTCCTAAAAAGGTTTAAAATTTTACAATCTATTACAGATTTAACCAAATGGGTAATTAGGGTTTGGCAAAAGGATACCATTTTGTACTCTATTTGCTTCACAAAGTGTCAGATTCCAAAAATGTTTCACCTTTCACAATCTATTGATGATTTGAGCAAATGGGTAATTAGGGTTTAACACAAAGATACCATTTTTTACTTTATTACCCTCACAAAATCTCAGATTCCTAAAAAGGTTCACACTTTCACAAGCTATTGATGATTTGAGCAAATGGGTAATTAGGGATTTGATCGGAAAAAAACATACCGGCGATAAGAAATCGGGGAAATATGAGTCGTGCATACATGAGTAGAAGCCATGGATATAGATGATTTTGAACTTGGCTTCATCTCTAGAAACTCCAAATTCTTTGTAAGCCAAATGTCTTCCGTCTCTTAATTTTACCCTCGGTGCTGTCACGGCAGCTCCGCCGTGAGATCCGACGATCTTCGCCGGTGGAGGTTTGATTGATTGATAAATCCATGATATAATTACGACCGATGACACCAACAGAATTGTCTTCAAGACACCTACAAAATCAAGAAGCAAAATCTTGGAATTGAACAAAAAAGTGGAATTTATTTGTGTTTAAAATTAATTATAAAAAAAATATATAAAGACTTTTGAAAAAAGATTTTATTATTTTCGACAAAATTACATTTTTTTTTAAATTAGAACTTTTTTTTTCAGATAAAGTTATATACACATGCACAAATATTCAGGTTGGTGGTACCAATAATATACAATTTCCAAAAACTAAATAATTGAAATCAAATCAAAAAAAAATTTACAAATTATATATAAATCGATGAGATAAAAAAAGAAAAAAAAATATATACAAATTGATCAGTACATTTTTTTTACTTAATTAAGTAATACTAATCAAACTAGCTAAATTCTATTCTATTTATCTTCTTTTACAATTCTTCTAAGATTATTTAATATAAAACCAAGCATATTTAATTTAAACTAACTACTAAATCTATTGTATACATATTCATATAAATAAAATCAACCAAATCAACTTAAAATATATATTTGATATATATATATATATATATATTTGTTATATGTCAAATATCTCTAAATAAATTAATTTAGCAACCAACCAACATGATAAGCTTTGTACACAAATAAAATTAAACCAAAATTAGAAAAAAGGATTTTAATTATATTGCCCGAAGAATTCAAACAACAATAAAAAAAAAATTAATTACCAGAAGAAGATGTTTCTTTAGTGTTCTTCTTCCTTTGCGTTTCTCCTGACATTTTTTCTCTTTTGAATTTTCACGGAAAATAAAGTGAGAAATGTTTTTGGTTAGCCTCTTGATGATGTTTCTGTCTTTATATATATAAAAAATTAATTTAAAAAAAAAAATTAATTTTCATTATGAAAAGTCTCTAATTTCTTAGTGGCCCTCGTACATGAATCTTCACGTCAATTTATTACACCTCCTGTTTTGTTATAAATACTTTTTGGAACTATTTACTTCTCTAGATTTCGTTTTAAATATTAATTTAACTTTCTTATAAACAATTTAAAAATCTAACACTACGATATTTAAATTTAATTTATTTTAATATAAATAAATAGTTTTATAGTATTGAATACAAACAAATTAATATATTTAAACTTATAAAATTAAGAGAAAAAATCTCAAAATATTCTGAATCAAACTAAACAATTACGTTCGTGTTAAAAAAAAATAACAACTACGAGAAAGAAAAACTAAACAATTACAAGAGAAATCATGTTTTAATTCTAAAAGTAAAACGCAAACTATTAAACGACCCGACTTAACCCCACCCA
>KE152308.1:43835-63362 GCA_000411095.1 Aethionema arabicum | reverse complement strand
TTTTTTTTTTTTTTTTTTGTGGTCGTTAAAGGCGCGATTGGATAAGTTGAAGAAACTCTAAAGACCGTTATTTATTTCATAGAGAGAGAAGGGGAGTGAGAGAGAAATCAATGGCGACTGTGAGAGTTTCTCTTTCTCTCGTTTCACTATCAACATCATCTTCTTCTTCTACTTCAAGTCAATTATCGGCGTCTTTGATCCCCAATGCGGTGTGTGCGTTTCATGCTACACTGTCGCCGGCCAAGGCGACGAAGTTACGATTCTTAGGTAAATGCTTGAAATCGAAATCGATGATACCTGGAACTTCTCGCTCTGGAAGGTTTACTTGCTCTGCTTCATCTTCTCCGACTACTCTTCCATCTGCTCTTCTTTTTGATTGCGATGGTGTACTTGTTGATACCGAGAAGGATGGTCACAGGATCTCGTTCAACGATACTTTTAAAGAGGTTTTTGTTTTCCTGCTCTTTAATTTGATATCGGAGTACTTCATCCGATGATTTGAACTTGAACTTGCGAATCGATATCTGGAAACTTATTGCAGAGAGATTTGGGTGTTACCTGGGATGTTGATTTATACGGCGAATTGCTGAAAATCGGTGGTGGAAAAGAAAGGTAATGAGGCTAAAATCTCAATCGATTGCGTTCACTAGTACGAAATTCAAGTTGTAGATGTCTTGATTAGTTTCAATTGATTGAAATTTGAGTGGAACTCTGGAATTGGATTGTATCTCTAACGATTAGTAAACCCTAATTGCACCATCATTGAGAATCTTTGGGTTGTTTTATAGGATGACGGCGTATTTTAACAAGGTTGGTTGGCCAGAAAACGCTCCAAAAGATGAAGCAGAGAGGAAGGAGTTCATAGCTGGACTTCACAAGCAGAAAACTGAGCTATTCATGGTTCTGATTGAGAAAAAGCTGCTCCCACTTCGACCTGGTGTTGAAAAGTTGGGTCACTTCTAATTCCCTAATCCAAAAATTAATGATGATCTTGCTTAAGATTGGTTTTGTTAAGGTTTCGGTGTATGCAACTTGAACCCAATTAAGGCTTAGATAACTTAGAATAAGTTTTGTTTAATGATTATGCTGATGCAGAGCTATGGAGATGTCTAGTTATCGCTAGATGTCATATACATGTTCTCGTTTCTCTTAAGTTAAAGCTATCTTGGTTAACTTAGCCTTCTGAAATGAAATTTTTACAGGCTGATTGATCAAGCTTTAACAAGTGGAGTAAAAGTAGCAGTGTGCAGTACATCAAATGAGAAGGCGGTATGATCAAAAACAGGTTCTACTACTTCAGTTACCAAGCACCATATCAGTATCATATCCTGACTATACTCAAATATGCCCAAATCTCCTTGTTTATAACAGAGTTTAGTTTATAGAAATGTGTGATTGATCTTATAAGAAGCAAAGAGTCATGATCCTGACTTGATCATCTCAGGTTTCTGCCATAGTTTCATGCTTGCTTGGACCAGAAAGAGCAGAAAACATCAAGATATTTGCAGGAGACGTAGTCCCTAAAAAGAAACCGGACCCGGTGATTAATTAACTTACATTCCTCAACACATCTTTTATACAATAATACACAAGACGTTTTTGCTTATTAAACACTTTCTTTAACAGGCAATTTACAACTTAGCAGCTGAAACACTTGGAGTTGACCCAACAAAGTAAGTACCAGCAAGATCTACTGAAAAAAAACTATTCATTTTACAAAATTCTGTAAGGAAACTTAGCTTTTTGGTTTCAGATGTGTTGTGGTTGAAGACAGTGCAATTGGGTTAGCAGCTGCAAAATCTGCAGGAATGACATGTATAGTTACAAAGAGTGGGTAAGTGTTATATATATATGAAATTAGAATTATCTTATAACATAAGAAATGAAAAATCATTGTTTTGGATTTTGGCAGATACACATCAGATGAAGATTTTGTGAATGCAGATGCAGTCTTTGATTGCATTGGAGATCCACCAGAAGAGAGATTTGATTTGGCATTCTGTGCAAATCTTCTCCAGAAACAGTTTGTTAGTTAAAATTTCCCGGTTATATTCGGTTATATTGATGATAATTGATAAATATTCATATAATCTAATAATAATTCGATCATTTGTTGTGCTAAATCAGAACTAAAATTACATTTTGTTCGTTTTATGTAATTTGTTTATTTTTTACTACATTTTATTTATTTAAATTGATTATTTTTGTAAAAGAAAAATCAATTTAAATGTCTCAATTATTAGGTTTGGTCTCGGTATATCTGTTCGGTTTAATATTAAATTCGGTTTACATTCGGTTATGAAAGTTTGGTTCGAATTGGTTTGGTTTTATCGTTGAGATTATCTCTATGTTAAATTCGAGGAAACACCAAACGCTCAAAAAGCAAAAGGCTGAATCTTTTCAAAATCTGATTCTTTTTTTTCAAATTGGTATTTATATTTTGATGAATTGAGTTTCGAAACCGTGAAAAAGCTCACCGAAATTGTTCAGCTATGAAGCGATTCTTCAAGCCCATAGAGAAAGAAGGCTCAACGCCGGCGAAAAAACCCTGTTTCTCGCCGGAAAAGCACGACGGAGACAAAACTGAAGAAGAGAAGAAGAATCAAAAGGAGCCGTCAAAATTCTTGACATGGAACGCAAATAGCTTCCTACTTCGAGTGAAAAATGACTGGTCTGATTTCTCTAAGTTCATCTCCGAGCTCGACCCTGACGTCATCGCCGTACAAGTGAGTTTCTTTTGATTCCTTATGCTGATTATAATCACCAATGCGAGTAATGTTGTTTAAGTATTTGCATCTATTGAACTTTAAATCCTTCAAAAATCTCTAGGGTTTTGTATAATCTCTTTGAAATTCCCCAATTTATGTTCCTAACTCTTTCATAAAAGATGATTTGTGTATAATCTAAGAAGAAACTTTTGCATGCTACTAATCTTGGGTTCTCTTAAAGTCTTAAAAGTTAGCTTCTTGTGCTCAAATTTTAGCTTAAATCCATCTTTTTTCATGTAAATTGTTAGCTGTAATAAGTTGAGATCTAATGTTTTCTTACTTAGCTGCTGATTTCACTTATCTTTAGGCCAAATTTCACTTATCTGCTTGAATATTACCTGATTAGTTGATTTTAGTACAGAAATTTGTTTAAGTATCAGACTATGTGTTAATCTACTGTGTTCCTAATGTTAAGGAAGTAAGAATGCCTGCAGCTGGAGGTAAGGGAAAGCCTAAGAATCATGGAGAGTTAAGTGAAGACACAAAAACTTTGCGTGAAGAAAAACAGGTACCGATTGAATCCTTGGCTTGTTTTATCAACACAAGAAGAATCTTCAAAGCTGTTCTTGAATTAGCAAACTCTGTGTTTGTTTATTGACTGCAGATTTTGCAGCGAGCTCTCGCAAGTTCACTATTTGGAAATTATCAAGCTTGGTGGTCACTTGCAGATTCTAAGTATGCAGGAACAGCTTTGTTAGTTAAAAAGTGTTTCAAACCCCAAAAAATATACTTTAACCTTGACAAATTAGGTATTTAGATTGCACATTTTCATGTTTCTTCTGTATTCTGCCATTTTTATTGACCATAAAGCTTTAGATCAGGTTAGTGACTAACTTGTTTTGCTTTGTGACTCTATCAATAGCATCTAAACATGAACCGGATGGTCGTGTAATCTTAGCTGAATTCGAGACTTTTCGTCTATTGAACACTTACTCTCCTAACAATGGTTGGAAAGAAGAAGAGAATTCATTTCAGAGAAGAAGAAAATGGGATAAGAGAATTCTTGAATTCGTTACACAATCATCAGATAAACCTCTTATATGGTGTGGCGATTTAAATGTCAGGTAAATATGATCAATTTCTTTTAAAAATTTCAATACTTTCTTCTTCAAATTTCACAAAATACCTCAAATTCTCATCAAATGCAGTCATGAAGAGATAGATGTTAGCCATCCAGAGTTCTTCGCATCAGCAAAACTTAATGGTTATGTTCCTCCAAACAAAGAGGTAAATGAATCCTACTTATTCATCTCAAATTGCTTCTAAACAAAGAGGTAATTAAGTGTACATGACTATATTACCCTTGAACCGAAGCGAATACAGTAACTGCGAATTGTTTTCGTGATACAGGACTGTGGACAACCTGGATTTACACCATCTGAGAGAAGAAGATTCAGTGAAATTATGAAAGAGTATGTTTTTATAGTATCTTACCACTGCAAAATCTTAGTCATTAGACATGAAATCCTAAACAAAATTCATGGGAATTAAAACCAGTTCTTGAAGATTTGATTGCTGTATTGTACAGAGGAAAGCTTGTTGACGCTTACCGGTATCTACACAAGGAGAAAGACATGGAAAATGGCTTCTCATGGTCTGGTAATCCAATTGGAAAGTAAGTAAAACACTTAAACTTAAGCGATAATGGCGAAAAAACCCCTAAAGTTTGAAATTTGGCCAAAAAAACCCTCGATTTTATTTTTCGGCCAAAAAAAACTTTATAGAATAAATTTGGCGACTAACTTATGTTTAACTTTGAATTGTTAATGGAGGGTTTTTTCGCCAAATTTATTCCCCAAGGTTTTTTTCCATCAAATTCCAAAACTTCAGGGTTCTTTTCGCTATTATCAGTAAACTCAAACCCTTTTGATGTTTGGCTTGAATCTAGACTAGTCCAGATGCTAACTTTCTCAGGTTACTAAACCTTGGAGAATAAATTTGGCGACTAACTTATGTTTAACTTTGAATTGTCAATCGAGGGTTTTTTCGCCAAATTTATTCTACATGGTTTTTTCCATCAAATTCCAAACTTCAGGGTTCTTTTCGCTATTATCCATAAACTTAACCCCTTTTGATGTTTGGCTTGAATCTAGACCAGTCCAGGAGCTAACTTTCTCAGGTTACTAAAGCTTTTGAGATTGAACTTTAACAGGTACAGAGGAAAGAGAATGAGAATTGATTACTTTCTAGTTAATGAACAACTTAAAGACAGATTAGTTTCTTGTAAGAATCATGGCCATGGAAGTGAATTAAAAGGTGTTCAAAGATAAGATTCTTGAGTTCTACAGAGTTTCTTGGGAGGTTGTTTTGAGTTTGGTTTCTTGATTTTGTTTCAGGTTTTTATGGAAGTGATCACTGTCCTGTTTCACTTGAGCTCTTGAAACCGCCATGTTCAGATACAGAACAAAACCAGGTTTCTAACTAGTGGTAAGTCAACGATTGTGTTCGTGGTAAAAAAGAAAAGTCAACGCTTGTGTTAGGCTTAGAGATGATCTTATTAAAGATACTTTCTTATGATCCTTATTTAGCTTTATTTTTAACTAATTTTAATACTTATCTTTTATTTTTAACTAATTTTAATATGCTTTACTTTTATCTAAGGGGTTTTTAGATATAAAGTATATTTTTTTTTACCAATTTGGTTAAATTTATGGTTAAAATAATTATATATTTATTCGATAACAGTTGGGTTTTACCTTTTTAGTTATTTATTTATAGTGTTTTAAATTAAGAATATTACTCGGAATAAAATGTTGCAAGATTTCATTAATTTCCTAAAATTTTATATAATTATTTTAATAATTTGAAAAATATAAGTTCACTACTTCAAGGGCATTGATATAAAAATCCTTATTTATTGTGTTGTAAACAAAATTTATACCAATTTAAATGTATTTTTTTCTAGGTTTATGTAAATTTGATTTCATATTTAGCATTTGAAGTTTAAAATCTATCTTATATATTTTTTTTCTTTTGTAAATATATGAGAGTTGAAATATAGTATATAATTGTTTTGACATATATATAGTGGCATATTATGGTTGGTCAAATGTCTAACTGCAACCTCATTGGACTTCACTTGACCTTTTGTTATTTGATAATGACTTTAAACCCACCAAATTCCTAATCATATTTTTAGTTAAATTTTTTAGTGTTAAAACTTTTTATTTATACCTAATAAACAGAATTATAATCATGAAAACAAAATTGTTAATGTTTTTATTATGCTATAATAAATTCACGAATTAAAAAAATTTCTATAAGAGTTATGCCAAATATGTATATTTTTTAAAAATATTTTCATATTAAGAAAAAATCCACCCTAAATTTCCTTAATTTAACAAATTAACATACTTTAAAAATTAAAACTTGAAAAGAACAAATTGAAATAAAATATTTAACTTTTTAATTTTTTTTGGAAATTATGATATGCTAAACTCCGAACTATTTTCATCAAATAAAGATTTTAACCTAAATTTCAAAGTAAAACTATGAATTACAACCCAATTAACCTAATTTTGGATTATATTTTTTAGTTTAATTCTATGATTATGATTTAAATTTGTGTTTAAGTTTTAGTTTTGATTTAAAATTTTAGTTACCAAAATTTAATGTTTAAAATCCTGATTGGCAAAATTAAAATTTAAAATAACATTTTTTAAATAATTTTAAAACTATAAAAATGGTTGAGCCAAAATAAAAGATAGAATGGCAAAATCGTAAATAAGAGAACAAAACACTACCCTTCATTGAGATTCTTCAAATAAAGAGTCTTACACAGTTTACTTCAGAGAAATTAAATTAAACAAAAAAAAGAGAGAAAAAAAAAATAAAAACAGAGAGATCACATCACTTTTGCCTCTTACTCTGCCCTAAACCAAACCCTTCTCAAAACTAAAACAAAATAAAAATCCAATCTTTTTTTCCTCTGTTTCTTTAATCCAAAAAAAAAACAGAGACTTTCATAGAAAAAAATTAAAACTCTAAACTAAATCAGGATCAACCCCTTTCGTTTTCTTCGAGGTTTACAAAAAAAAAGAAGATAAATCCATGGAGATAAGTGGTGTAGTAGATTCGTCGAATCTCGCAACTTTTTCTTGTTGATTCTGTTTCCTTTCCTCTGTAATGGCGTTTTCATGAGTACCCAGAAGCTGAAATCGAAGTTATTGTAAGAAATTAGGGGTTTTTGATTTTTGATTTCGATGGCGGTTTCTGAGCAGAGTCAAGACGTATTTCCATGGCTAAAATCCTTACCACTTGCTCCAGAGTTCCGTCCTACACTATCTGAGTTTCAAGATCCGATCGCTTACATTTTCAAGATCGAAGAAGAAGCTTCCAAGTACGGAATCTGCAAAATTGTACCACCAGTAGCTGTTTCCTCTAAGAAATCAGCAATTTCTAACCTTAACCGGTCTTTAGTGGCTAGAGCAGCTTCAAGGGTTTGTAAAGGCGGCGCGTGTGATTACGATAATGGTCCTACATTCACCACGCGCCAACAACAGATAGGGTTTTGCCCTCGTAAGCAGCGACCAGTACAGAGACCTGTATGGCAGAGTGGAGAACATTATAGTTTCGGTGAATTCGAGGCTAAAGCTAAGAACTTCGAGAGAAATTATCTCAAAAAATCTGGAAAAAAATCTCAACTTTCACCTCTTGAAATCGAAACTCTTTATTGGAGAGCTACTGTTGATAAACCCTTTTCTGTTGAGTATGCAAATGACATGCCTGGCTCAGCTTTTATACCTTTAAGTACTGCAGCTGCTAGGAGAAGAGAATCTGGTGATGGAGGAACAGTAGGTGAAACTAATTGGAACATGAGAGCAGTAGCTAGAGCTGATGGATCATTACTTAAGTTTATGAAAGAAGAGATTCCTGGTGTTACATCTCCAATGGTGTATATTGCTATGATGTTTAGTTGGTTTGCTTGGCATGTAGAAGATCATGATCTTCATAGTTTAAATTACTTACATATGGGTGCTGGTAAGACTTGGTATGGTGTGCCTAAAGATGCTGCTGCTGCTTTTGAAGAAGTTGTTAGGGTTCATGGTTATGGAGAAGAGCTTAATCCTCTTGGTGAGCTTAATCCTCTTGAAAAAAAAACTCTGTTACATCATCACTGTTCATGGTTAAGTGACTTGTGTACATTAGCATTTTGTAGGGATTTGAAAGTAATTTAGTGTGTATTAGTACATGGTAACACCCAAAGGTAGGGTCTTGTTTCATTGTTACTGTTCATGTTTCAAGTGATTAGTATTAGCAATTTTAGGGATTTGAGATTGATTTAGTGTATGCTAGCGCATGGTAATACCCAATGTTAGAGTCTTGTTTCATTTCTAGGGATTTGAAAGTGATTTAGGGATTTGAAAGTAATTTAGTGCATATTAGCACATAGGAACATCCAAAGCTAGAGTCTTGTTTTATTGCCACTGTTCATGATTAAGTGATTAGTGTATATTACCAATTTTTAGGGATTTCAAAGTAATTTGGTGTGTTCTAGCAAATGGTAATACCCCAAGCTGGAGTTTTGCTTTGCTAAAAGCTAGATTACTGTTTTGGTAATGAAGATTATGTGAAATTTAGGAGTAATGTTTCATTTTTTTTGTTCTGATCGTTGTGGTGTTGTGTCATTAAATGTTTAATGTTCTGTTATGTTGTGTTATTAGTGACATTTTCTACACTTGGTGAGAAGACGACTGTGATGTCTCCTGAAGTATTTGTTAAAGCCGGGATACCGTGTTGTCGGTAATGTTTTTCTTGTGTGTTTTGCTTTATCTTAAGATTGTGTTGTCTTCTAATTCTGTTCTTACATGAGCTGTTTGATTGGTTTTTCAGGTTAGTTCAGAATCCGGGAGAGTTTGTCGTCACATTTCCAAGAGCATATCATTCAGGGTTTAGTCACGGTAAGCGTTTAAAACCGATCTAGTCTCTATTCATATGAACAATTCAAGAACTAAACCGAAAAATTGTAATCTTTGGGGGTTTTAGGATTCAATTGTGGAGAAGCATCTAATATTGCAACTCCTGAATGGTTAAAAATGGCTAAAGATGCTGCAATTCGACGAGCTGCAATCAAATACCCTCCAATGGTTTCTCATCTTCAGTTACTTTATGACTTTGCTTTGGCTTTAGGCTCAAAGTAAGTTTCTTTTTGTTTCGTCTTTCGTATATGTTGCAAACACTCTTCTTTTAATGATATGTTCTTCTTGTAGAGTTTCAACAAGTATGAACACAAAACCACGAAGTTCTAGATTGAAAGATAAGAAAAGAAGCGAAGGGGAACGATTAACTAAAGAGCTATTTGTCCGAAACGTTATCCACAACAATCAATTGCTTCATTCTCTCGGAAAAGGATCACCGGTTGCTCTTCTCCCGCTAAGTTCCTCAGATATATCAGTTTGTTCTGAATTGAGAATTGGAGCTCAATTGGGTACCAATCAGGAGAAGATAGGCGAATTTAACAAAGATGTGATGAAATCTGAGGACTTGAGCTCGGATATGATCGGTCTCAGTAACGGTTATACAGATAGTGTTTCGGTTAAAGAAAAGTTTACATCTTTATGTGAAAAGAGCAGGAGTTACAAAACTGAAGAAAATCTTGATCGCGGTGTGGGATTATCGGATCAGAGGCTTTTCTCTTGTGTAACTTGTGGGATCTTAAGCTATGATTGTGTAGCAATTGTGCAACCTAAAGAAGGAGCAGCTAGATATCTCATGTCTGCAGATTGTAGCTTCTTTAATGATTGGTCTGGATCTTCAAATCTTATTCAAGATTCAGGTAAGTTTTTACTAGTTTTTTTTCGATATGTAAAGAACGTGTTAACCTAGCGTTTGATAAGTTTGTTTTCGTCGTGTAGAAGGTAAAGAAAAGCGAGATAATGAGAGTTTATATAATGTGAAGATTGGAGATGAAAGAGTTGCAACAACTTTTTTAACGAATTCGCGTAAAGAAGATGGTGCTCTGGGGTTATTAGCTTCGGCATATGGAGATTCTTCGGATTCTGAAGACGAAAACAAAGCTTTAAGTGTCGATGTTTGCGCAGTATCTTGCGATATAGAACTTAAACAAGCTAGAGATTGTGGAAATTCTGATGGTTTTGTTGAGGTATCACATGGAAGTTCGAGTTATTCGACGATTTCTTGCAAGAATACATCAGTTTTGGAGATTGGTTTACCTTTTGTTTCGAGATCTGATGATGATTCGTCTCGATTGCACGTGTTTTGTCTTGAACATGCTGCAGAAGTTGAACAGCAACTTCGACCTATTGGTGGAATTCACTTAACGTTACTTTGCCATCCAGGTAACGTTATAGTTTTTCTATTACATCTTTTTCTTAGATGGTTCCTCTGTTACTTAGAAAGATTGCGATAACTCGGTAGAATCGAAGAATTTGAAGTAAAGTATGAATCTTTAAAGCTGAATTCTTGTCAAATCTTTCAGTTTTTTGCAACATTTTCTGGTTTTTCGATGTCTGAATGTTCTTGAGTCTGTTAGATCTTTTATTTATGGTTCCGCTGTTACTTGCAACAGTCCCAGCTTAAAAAGATTGTGATAACTCAATAGAATCGAAGAATTTGAAGTAAAGTATCAATCTTTAAGCTGGATTCTTGTCAATTTTTTCTCAATCTTGCGGCATTCTCTGGTTTTTCGATGAGTAAACTTTGAATTTTCTTGAGTCTGTTACATCTTTTCTTAAATGGTTCCTCTGTTACTTGCAATGCCTCTAAAGATTGGTAGAATTTGAAGTATAGTATTAATCTTTAAACTGGGTTCTTGTCAAATTTTCGAGTCCCGCTACATTATCTTAGTTTTTTCGATGTTTAAATTGTGAATGTTCTTGAGTCTATTCATCTTTAATACTTGCAGAGTACCCGAGGATAGAAGCTGAAGCGAAGTCAGTTGCAGAAGAGCTAGGGATTAGTCACGAATGGAACGATACTGAGTTCAGGAATGTGAACCGAGAGGACGAGGAAAGGATTCAGAAAGCATTGAATAACGTTGAAGCGAAGACTGGGAACAGTGATTGGGCTGTAAAACTGGGAATTAACCTATCTTACAGTGCTGTACTGAGCCGATCTCCGTTATATAGTAAGCAGATGCCTTACAATTCTGTCATATACAATGCATTCGGTCGCAATTCTTCAACAAATTCACCTGCAAACCCCGAAGGTTCGAGCAGAAGATCATCTAGACAGAGGAAATTTGTTGTTGGAAAATGGTGTGGTAAGGTTTGGATGTCTCATCAGGTAACTAACTAATTCACTTTTTTTTTCTCTCTTTTTGTTAAACCCGTGCGGGCCCGTACATCCTCCTTGGGCCGAGGGATAGAGCGGGTAAATGTCCACCATAAATTGTGTCAATCTCCTCTCTGTGAGGAATCAAACTCTGGTTTCTTGGGACACATGTTAACTAACTTTGATAAACCTTAAGTTTCTGTTTTTGTTTAAATTTGATTTAAAGATTGAAACTTTTTGTTTTTTTTGCTGTTGGGTTGAATTCAGGTGCATCCTTTATGCTTAAATTTGATTTAAAAGTTGTAACTTTTTGTTGTTTTTGCTGTTGGGTTTAATTCAGGTTCATCCCTTTATGCTTGAGGAAGATTTAGAGGAAGAAGAACCTGAAAAACCCGAGAAAAGTTTGCATCTTCGAGCTGTGTTGGATGAGGAGGATACTGAAAAGAAAAGACCGTGTAACATTTTCCGAAATTCGGTTACAATGGTTGCGAAAAAGTATTCGAGGAAGAGAAAGATGAGAGCGAAAACCTCTACACGTAAGAAGGTTTTGAAGATCGAAAATGGAGTTTCGGATGATACATCAGAGGATCATTCTTATAAACAACAATGGAGAGCTTCTGGAAATGAAGAAGAAGATGTTTATTTTGAAACTGGGAATACAGTTTCTGGTGATTCTTATGATCAACAGCTCAAGAACTTTCGAAGAAACAAGCGCAGTTCATGTCGTGATCAAGAAATTGAATCGGATGACGAGGTTTCAGATCGTTCACTTGGAGAGGAATATGCTGTAAGAGAATGTGCAGCTTCAGAGAGTTCAATGGAGAATAGCTTTCAGTTATATAAAGAGAAACAATCAATTAACAACAAGAAAGCTTTCGGTAACTCGATATATGATCAAGATCAAGAAGATGAGACTCTTTACAGATCACAATCGAAAGGGATTCCGAGGAGTAAACGGACTAAAGTGTTTAGAAATCCGATTTCATATGATTCAGAAGAAAATGGATCTTTTACTAGAAGCATTAAGCAAATTAGGCAAGCGGGTAATGAGTACGATTCAGCGGATGAAGAAGATGATCGAGAAGGCAGAGATTCCCCGCAAGATCGAGACTTTATTGGTACAACGAAAAGGGTATGTAAGAGTAGACAAACACGGGCTAATAGGAAGACGAAAGCCGAGACAATTCAGAGTCTTGAAGAGATTAAAGGACGCAGCTTTCAGAAGAATCAAGAAACTGATTCTTGTATTGATGGACCGAGTACTCGGCTTAGGATGAGAAAGCAGAAGCCTTTAAGAGGATTAGAGATAAAACCGAGGAGAATCGCAGTAAGTGAAGAAGAGGTTGAAGAAGAAGAAGAAGAAGTTGAAGAAGAAGAGGACGATATCGAAGAAGGCGAAAGCTCGGGGTATGTATGCGATATGGAAGGTTGCGGGATGAGTTTTAGATCGAAAAAGGAGTTAGCTTTGCATAAGAAGAACATATGTCCGGTTAAAGATTGTGGTAAGAAGTTCTTTTCACATAAGTACTTAGTTCAACATAGGAGAGTTCATTTAGACGACCGGCCGTTAAAATGTCCTTGGAAAGGGTGTAAGAGGACGTTTAAGTGGGCGTGGGCTCGGACCGAACACATTAGGGTTCACACCGGGGCGAGACCTTATGTTTGCGGTGAGCCGGGGTGCGGTCAGACGTTTCGGTTTGTGTCGGATTTCAGTAGACATAAGAGAAAGACTGGTCATTCAGTTAAGAAGACTAAGAAGAAGTGAGAAATGAGAAAATTAGGGTTTAATTTGAGGGATTTGGGGGTTTAGGGTTTAAATGTGTATGATTTGGTTCTCTCTCTATGGTTTGTTTTTGGTTATTTTGGGATTATTTTATGTGAAAGAGTTGAAATATTTGGAAGAGGGTATTGTTGTTGGAGACATTGTTGAGATTTTATATTTGATGTAAGAATTATTTATATGTTGTAGGAAGATATTTGTGTCTTTGAAGTCCTGTTCTTGGTTAGTTTTGATTATTTACAAATTCAATTAGTGTTTGAAAATTCGGTTTAGGTGTTTTTTATGTTTTTTTTGGTTCGGTTTAGGTTTTTTGTATGTTTATTGGATCGGTTTAGATATTTTTTACTGTTTTTTGGGTTGGTTTAGGTTTTTTTTTTGTATGTGTGTTTTGAGTTTTGATTTATGAAATTTTGGGTTTGGTTTAGATTTGGTTCGGATTTTTTAATTTAAAATGATTTTTTTGACTTTTCGGTATTTAGATTAATTATAATTAATTTTTGGTTTATGTGGATTGATTTTAATTTTAGATATATGATAATTCAATATATTTTTTTCTAGTTTAGGTGTTTTATTGGTTTTGTGTTTTACAAAATAGATATAGGATTGAAATTAAAATTGTATTTAAGTTTGATTTTGTATAATTTTTTTGGTTATTTCAATTAATTTTAGCTATTTTTTCTTTGGTTATGTTCTATATAAATTAAAATTGTGTTTTAACATATATTCAATTTTTTAAAAAAAATTATAAACTTTATTTTATTTCTTTCCCAAGATATATAAACTTTATTTAAATTTCATTGGATCGCTTGTACTAAATTTAGTTTTAGTGTGACTTCGGTTTAGTATTAATAAAAGTTAACCGTTTGGTTTAAAAAGCTTCGGTTTAAATTTATGTTATATCCTTAAATTTGTGTGTAATATCGAATTATAAAATATATCAGGGACTTGATTGCAATATTATAAAAAATATCTTAAGAAACGCATAAATTGTGCATGAAATATAACTCCTTGGAACTTGTCCAAAATAATAAAGCAAACGGTTTTCGTTCCATATTCATTTGCGTCCATAATAAAAGACGCAAACTTTTTTCCATAAAGGCCAAGACTTTTTCAATTCCTTGATCTTCCCTTCCGTAAAATTAGGGCTTTTTTCTTGATGTAAAGAGAAAAATGAGTACTTTTAAAGGAAGAACCTTTGATGGGTTTGATCAAAACCCGGTTTCTCGATCTTTTTCTAATGACCCATCAGCTAATTTTTCAGTTTCTGAGCTTAATGAGCAGTTTAAGAATGTGGGTTTTGATGAAACTGTGAAATTACAGAGTAATGGAGGTACAGATTTGAGGGCTGTAGAGAGCAATGAGGAGGAAGAAGAAGAAGTTAAGAACGAGAATTTGTATCCAGTGAGAGATGGTGTTGAAGATTGTTCGTTTTATATGAGAACTGGGAAGTGCAACTATGGATTAACTTGCAGATTCAATCACCCTATTAGGAGCAGAATCCAAGTATTTCTCTTCTTTTTAAACCATTTAGGTTATTAAATCATGTTTCTGACAGGGTTTTAGGGTTTAAATTAAAAAAATTAGTTTTTTAATGCCCCAAATTAGTCAATGTTATGTGCTTTGTTGCTTCTTATGGAACTAGGGTTTAGGAATTAGGGTTTCATTAGCTGAAGAAAGGGAAATTAGGGCTCATTAAAACTTAGTTTTTTTAATGATCCTAAAATTGTCAATGTTCTGTGCTTTGTTGCTTCTTTATGGAACCCAATCTATGTGTTTAGGGTTTAAAGTTTTAGGGTTTGAATTTGAAAGGTTTGATTTTGCTCTAATGATTTCATTGTTTTGAAGATTGGTAGGGATAATAAAGTCAGAGAAAAGGAAGAAGATGTGAATAATCTGAATCTGATGGATTGCAAGGTTAATTTCTTACTCTTTTTCCTTTGCTATGTTCATAACTTTGATGGTTTAGGGTTTAGGGTTCATCATTTAAAGTACTCTACTTTTGATGATTTCGCTATCTTTCTTCTTATCTTTTTGAGTGTTTTAGTGTTTGTGTGTTGTGTTTGCAGTATTACTTTAGAACAGGAGGATGCAAATATGGAGAAAATTGTAATTTCAATCACTCAAATCCAAAGACTTACACAACTTCCCTACCTAAGCTTACAACTTCCCTACCTAAGCTTAACTTCCTTAGCCTTCCTATTAGACCGGTAACTTTTATATCGATTTTTGCCATTTTTTTGGTAAGCTTTTTGATTCTATAATCGTCTTTATATGATAATTTTGATAGGGAGAGATTGAATGCTATTATTATATGCAAAATGGGTCTTGTAAATTCGGATCTGACTGCAAATTTAATCATCCGGATCCGATAAGTATTGGAGAAACTAATACTCCATCATTTCATGGTAATGGTGGATCCTTTGGATCATATCAAGGAAATTCAAGTTCTTGGTCTTCACCAAAACATGTTGATCCAAACATGTTTTCACAATTTCGTGGCGTTTCATCGGATTGGAATGGGTATCAAGTAAGTAGTTCTTGATTAGTGGTTGTATATTTTACCGGTATATTATGCGAATGATTTTGATTTTGGTTTTTGATGTTTAGGCTTCTGTGTATCCTTCTTCTACTTATGTTGTGAACAATTCATCTATGGAAACAAGTTTCTTCTCGAAATATCAACATCAAATGGCTACTGAAGAGTTTCCAGAGCGTCCTGATCAACCTGAATTCAGTTATTATCTAAAAACTGGGGATTGTAAGTTCAAATTCAATTGCAAGTATCATCATCCTAAGAATAGATTGCCGAAACAGCCTCCTTTCGCTCTTAATGACAAGGGATTGCCGTTAAGACCTGTAAGTTTGCTTTTTTTGTTTCTGTTTAGTTCTTGTTGGTACTAAAGTCGCAGACTTTTTTATCGGTTTTTAGTTCTTAAATGTCTTATGTAAGCTCGCAATGATAAAGGGCTTACCACTGAGACCTCTAATTTTGTTTTCCCCTTTCTGTTTGGTTCTTGTGTGCTATCGATTCTTAGTTCTTATTTGCTTCTAAAGTTGCAGACTTTGTCGATTCTTAGTTCTTGTTTGCTAGTAAAGTTGCAGATTTTGTCGATTCTTAGTTCTTGTCTGATTCTTAGTTCTTGTTTTTCCTTTCTGTTTGGTTCTTGTGTGCTTGTAAATTCGCAGACTTTATCGATTCTTAGTTCTTGTTTGCTTCTTTAGTTGCAGACTTTATCGATTCTTAGTTCTTGTTTGCTAATAAAGCTGCAGAATTTGGTCGATTCTTAGTTCTTGTCTGCTTCTAAAGTTGCAGAATTTATCGATTCTTAGTTCTTGTTTGCTAGTAAAGTTGCAGACTTTGTCAATTCTTAGTTCTTGTTTGCTTCTAAAGTTGCAGACTTGTTTTTTTTATCTGTTTTAAGCTTTTGAATGTCTTTTGTAAGCTCTCAATTGCAGACGGCTTACCGCTAAGACCTCTAAGTTCGTTGTTTCCTTCTGTTTTGTTCTTGTTTACTAGTAAAATCGAAAACTTTTTATCGTTCTTGGTTCTTGAATGTCTGACTACAAGTTTTATGCTTTCATATGTCAAGTGTTGAGAGCTATTTACTTGTCTGAATTCACAGGATCAACGCGTTTGCACATATTACAATCGATATGGCATCTGCAAATTCGGTCCAGCTTGTAGATTCGACCATTCTAATCAGCAAACATACTCTGTAATCAGCTCCAAAGCTATGGAGCCTCCTCAGGTCAGCACAAATGGGAATGAAAGTGATGGTTGGAATTGAAAAAAACTACATGTTTACGAGCTTTTCGTAGTTACTTTAGTCCCTTTCCTAGGATCTAACTTGATTACAGTAGTTTTCAGAGGTTTTTTCCACAATAGTTTATGTTTTTTCGGCTTTTCGGTATCTCTGTTTAACTCTTTTGACTCATGAAATCAAGTTTAAATCAATTCTGCTCGGGTTTTCGTCGATTTATTCGTTGATTTTGAACTTGTTTGGTTTGTAATGTGATGGTATATATAAGGAAATTTTATAACATGTCTCAAGTTTTATAATAATAAGCAAAAACAAGAAACATGAAGAAAGAATATGGTGTATTCACATTATTCACCAATTTACCCAAAAGAGTTTAGAGAAGAGATACTTTTAAATCTTTGATGAACAACACACAGGTTTTGGTTTTGATTTTGAGTTTTTAATGTCTTTTTTTTTTGTTACATTTGCTCTGTTCCATTGAGATTTACTCTGTTTTCTTTATCTTTTAATTTAACGGAAGCATAGCCATTTCTTCTGCTACAGAGACAAGAGTAAAAAAAAAAAATCAAGAATCAAAGATATTAAGAAACTGAAAGAAATATAATAAAAATCAAATATCAAGAACCGACACTCGAGAATCAAGAATTGAAAACTAAGGATATAAAGAACCGAGAATCAAGATTATAAACAAGCTAGAATCAAGAATCAAGAAAATAAATATCCAAGATTCAAGAATCAGGAGTTGTAGATATAAAAAACCGATAATCAAGAACCAAGAATCAAGGATATAAAGAATCAAGAATCCAGAATCAAGAATATAAGAACCTCAGTAATCAAGAATTAAGGATATAAAGAACCCAGAATCAAAAATCAAAAGATATAAAGAACCAAGAATCTCAAGAATCGTGAATCAAGAATATAAAGAACGATAAACAATAACAAGAATCAAGAGTCAAAGACATAAAGAACCTAGAATCAAGAATCAAGAATATAAAGAACCGATAACCAAAAATCAAGAAAATAAAGAATCAAGAATCCAGAATCGTGAATATAAAGAACCTAGAATCAATAATCAAGAATTAAGGATATAAAGAACCGAGAATCAAAAATCAAAGATATAAAGAACCAAGAATCTCAAGAATCAAGAATATAAAGAATCAAGAATATAAAGAACCGATAAACAATAACAAGAATCAAGAGTCAAAGACATAAAGAACCTAGAATCAAGAATCAAGAATATAAAGAACCGATAAACAAGAACAAGAAATCAAGAGTCAATGATATAAAGAACCGATAATCAAGAATCAAGAAGGATATAAAAAATCAAGAATCAAGAATTGAGGTTAAAATAAAAAGGAAGGAGGAAGAGTACTAACCTTTGATGTTGGAGTTTGAGGGTTATTGTGATGATGAGGAGGTTTTTTGTGATTCTGATGATGAGGTTGGGGATTAGTAGCAGGAGTTGAAACCAGACTATTGGGGCCTGCAACTGCGGTTTTTTTCGTCTTTTTATCGTCACGAGCTCTGTTAAATATAACCGTAAATCCTTCAGCTGAAGATGGATTATTTGAATCCCATTCCCCAAATTTTGGTAATTGTCTTCCTCCTTTATTTCCCTACACAAAAAGAACAAATCTTTCATCACAAAATCGCAAAATTCGCAGAGTTTTTGTGTAATAGATTCAATTTTCTCCATTGGGTCTATCTTAAATCATCGTTAATTCGATAAATTGTTAAATATTTTGATTAAAGATTGAATCTTTTTTGTTTCAGATGAATTAAAAAAACAGAGGATCTTGATTTTGTGTATTGTTCTTACCGTTGCCATTGATGGAAATCAGAACAGAGGATTCTTGATTTTGATGATGATGATGGTGATGATGATGATGATGATGATGGCGATGATGATGAGATTTGAAAGGTAATAAGAAGAAGTTAGAGAGAGAAAGGAAAAGAACGATGTTGTTGAGAAAAACAACAATCAACAGCCTTTGTTTTTCCTTTCCCGCGGGATTTCTCAACAGAAATAACTATATTTAATTTTTATATATATACAAAAAACTAAAATGACCAAAAAAAATATATTTAAAAATAAATAAAAACCGGAAAATTTCTATTTCATTTGAAAAAATAAACAATTTATAGCACTTTTTTTCTAAAATTATTTGAACTTATTTTTGGTATTATTTCAAATTCAATGTATTATAGTCTTGTAATTTTATTTTGTATGTAGGATCGGTCTCGATCACAAATATATGAAGCATTCGTTTAGGATTTCAGAATCAATTATGTGTTTTAAGGATTCCGGTTTAAAAAAAATATATTTTATAAATATAAAATTGATCTATAATTTTTTTTTGTTTCGGACCTCTAAAATTTTAAGAGTTTTTAGGTCCAAACTTGTTTATATGGTCCTAAAATGTAATAAAAAAAATTAAGAGTATTTATTTTTAAGTAATATAATAAATTATTTTGTACTAGTTTTCAACTAAAACTGTTATAACCTTTTTTTTTGTATTTTGGTCTGAATTATTACATTTAGATAATTAGCGTTATATTTTTTTTTTATGAAAGTGTTAATTATGATAAGAAAATATCAAATTAATGTTTTATTTTAAAGTATTCTAAATGTTCAAAATGTTTACAATTCAAGATTATAAATACTAATGAAAAAATTGTTTATGGTTCATATTTTTAGTTTGTGAAAACATTAAAATATTTTTATATATATATAAACATAAATACAAAAGTAATCATAATAGTTTTTAATGTCTTATCTTACATATATTATTTGGGGAGTACAAATATAGAGACCCCCAAATAAATCTATTTATTTACATCTATGCCATTGTTAATTTGCTTAAAAACATTTATGACTAAATTTAATGTTAGGGATAAATTTGTCTAAAAAAATTGTAAAATATGGAAATGAAATTATTATTAAGACATAATATGATAAATATATTGCTATGTATTAATTTAATTT
>KE152308.1:25207-41478 GCA_000411095.1 Aethionema arabicum | reverse complement strand
ATATATGTATAAAATAAATATTTTCTACGTTTTGCATAGTCTAATAAATTTTAAAAAATCAATTTCATATTTTAACATAAAAAAACGGATTAATCAAGTAATTCGGTTTGAGTTTTTTGGGTTTTCAAAAAGAAAATCCATTTGGGGTTTAAATTTAATTTAGGTCTTACAGGGTTTTGGGTTTTTCGGGTTTAAAAAAAATCAAACCACTCGGCTCATAAAGTTTGACCGGTTCGGGTCGGGAATAAAATTGTAGCAAGGAAATATATTTTGTGACTGAATCATACAATTGTAGCATGAAATATATAAAAGAAAATTCAATCTATCATCTATGTTTCACCATTAATATAAACCATAAACGTCGAATTCAATGACGTTAAACTATTAAACGACATCGTTTCATGTTTCATCGATCAATCAAAATTTTATCCGGTTTTGAGAAATTTTTTTGTCCTGCATATAATGCGGGTAAAATCCTAGTTTCACTTTAAACAATCTACCTTTTAATGTATTTAATATATATGGCAACAAGATTTAATGACTTCACATCTATATATTTAATGCACACGCTGTTTCATACACCTTATTTTATGGACCATAACTATGGAGTTGTATCATTAAATATAATTACAATATCCGACCGAATAAGGAATAAAAATCTTTCAAATTTAACTATTTTTTTTCTTTATGATTTATTTTGTGTTATTCCATTAGATTTTTAATTTCTGATAATTTAGTAGTTAATATTACCACCAATCACAACAAGTTGTAATTCACAAGTACCTATAATTTTCAGTCCTATTTTTATAATATACAATGCAAATTTCTAAATTTGAATTAGGGTGTCAGGTGATATAAAAAATAAGGGGTGTAATTAATTTTCAGACAGTTACTTTTAATTTAAAATTGTATTATAAAGTTTTATTCATATTATGTATTTGAATTTGTATTAATATGATTATTATATTTATTTATGATTACTTATATGCGTAAATTGTAGAGCTTAAAATAAGTACGTTCCTAGTTAAAAAATACTAAAATTAAATTATTCATTTTTGTATATCATTTTCTCATTTATTGAGTGTATTTAATTTGTCTCGCATATATTAACAATTTAGAAAAGAAAAAAAAAATTAACAAATTTAGAATTGTTTGAATTTTCCAACATAACCTCGTTAAAAAAATATTTAATTAAGAATTAATTATTGAAAAATAATAGGCTACATTACGGCAAACAAAATTTAAAAAACTAATTACTATGAAAAAATACATACAACTTTATCACTTTTGATTTTTGAATTGAGACTCTATAATTCTTTCTAACTAATAATTTTTGTTCCCATAAAATTAAATTTAAATTTCTCTCATAATTTAAGTGCAATTACTTGTTTTTGTTTTAATTAGTAAAACATAATCTAATTTGAGAAATAATTGAGTGATTAAAAGTACATGAATAATAACAAGAATAATAAACATGTCCCTCTCAAAATTGAATAGTCGAAGTTATTAGATAAAGACACGTGGCAATTTATTTGTGATGATATATTAAATGGTCACACATACCATCCAACCACATTAACTATATACATGCCCCACCTACTTTCTTATTCCAATTACTACATTTACTATTTTCCCACATCTTATTAATTATTTTTTATTTCATTTTTTTTGTCGAAATTATTTTTATTTCATATATATATATATATNCACTAGATTTTAATGGTCCATTTCCCCAACAAGAGGAGACACATAAATTTAATAAATACTATATTAATTATATATAAATATATATATCCCAATAAATACTATATTGTATATAAATATATGTTTCACATAAAAAGTTTCTGTCACAAGAATTATTTATATATATTTTTTCTTGAAAAAGGTAGTTCTCACATTTATTACTTGTATACAAAATATCTATAACCAATATCAAAGTTTTGAAATAATAAAATGTTGAAAAATCACTACCATACAATTTTTATGATCTACATACATATATATATACAATGAAATATACAAAATTAATAATCAAAATAATTAAATTAAAGAAAAAAACAACAATATATTAGTTATTTTTTATTAAATCGTGACATATATTAAGTTATTTTTATTTAAATAAATATATTATTTAAGTAATTTTTAAAAAAATAATTTATCTGTTCAACATTTGTTAACGAATAATTATAAAAAAAATTACTATAATTCAATAATTTTTCGCAAAATTGTTTTAAAATATCTCTTCTATTTCTTCTAAAATTTCAAAAATTATGAATTAGGGCATTTTTGTAATTTTTTTTAATTTCTCGTCTATATATACACAGAGAAGCTACCATTTCCATGGAAGCTTAAAATCTCAAGCTCCGATTTCACAATGTCTTCTTCAATCTCTCTAATCTTCACAACCACCATACTCCTCTTCATCTCCACCATCTCCGCCGCATCTCTAATTCCAAATCACAACCGTCCATTCAACAAAATCATCGCATTCGGCGATTCATTCACCGACACCGGAAACACACGCTCCGGCGAAGGACCCGCCGGATTCGGTCACTTATCAAATCCACCTTACGGCATGACATATTTCCACCGACCAACAAATCGTTACTCCGATGGTCGATTAACAATCGATTTCGTAACAGAATCGATGAATCTCCCGTTTCTTCCAGCTTATCGAAATCTCAGATCTGTTAATAACCGTAACGGAACTGGTACAGATATTAACGGCGTTAATTTTGCCGTTAGTGGAGCAACGGCGATTAAACATGCTTATTTTGTGAAGAATGATTTGTTTTTAGATATGACTCCAGAATCGATTGAAACAGAGCTTGATTGGTTTGAGAAATATTTAGAAACACTTGGAAAGAAAGAGAAGGTTTCGTTGTTTAGAGATTCATTGTTTTGGATTGGTGAAATTGGTGTTAATGATTATGCTTATACTGTTGGATCTTCGATTTCGAGTGACACTATTAGAGAGCTTAGTATTGCAACGTTTACAAGGTTTTTGGAGGTAAATTATTATTTTTTTTAATTTAACAAATCCACTTATCTAAAGTAAATAAGAAAATATCACATATATTACAGTATTTTAAACTTTAAATTATTTTATTTGGTAATAAACAAACTTTTAATTACCAAAAATATTTTATTAAACCTTAAATTTTGTTAACCGGTGTTTTTACCCGAATCTTGTAGTTTTTTCGGTTGGGTATATTGCGAAAGCACCATTGACCCGAGTTCGAGTCTCCATACAAGGAGGGACGATTATGTTTGATTTAGTAGTTCATTAATCAAAAGTTGATTCCGACCAAAGAGATTACGGGTTGTCGGAAGATTTAAAACTCTTTGTATGCCGGCCAAAACTATCAAAAACAAAAAGAAAAAATAGTCTGAGTTTTTTAAACCAAAATCTCAAATTTAAATTTGAAATTAATGTCTCATCAACAAAAATTTGGACTATTTTTGGGGTTAGATTTTGAGATTAAAATTTGATGTTTTTTATTCGTTTTAATTTTGATTTAAAAAAATCGTTCTCAAAATTTAGGGTTTAAAAATCTCGGTTATCAAAATCTTTTTATAAATAGGTTAAGATTTAAATATAAATAGGTTATTTTTTTTTTTGATAAAAAAAAATTGAACTAAATATAAATAGGTTAAGATTTAACATATCAAAATGGTTTTATAATATACAATCTAGACACCAATATGATGTAGTGGTCCATCCCAATGGTGATATGGTTCTGAACTTAACCGGTCGGTTTGGTTTAGATTTGGTTTTAATGTTATATGATCTGATTGGTTTTAATTTAATTTTTGTATTGGAAATTGCAGACATTGTTGAAGAAAGGAGTGAGATATATGGTGGTTCAAGGACATCCACCGAGTGGTTGCTTGACGTTAGCCATGTCTTTAGCCTTAGAAAATGACCGGGACAAGCTAGGTTGTGTTCAGAGTGTCAATAATCAGAGTTATACTCACAATCTTGCTCTCCAATTCAAACTTAAACAACTCAGGTCAGTTGTGTATATATATATATTTATATATATTGTTTTGTTTATATATGTATATTTATATATATAAAGAAACACATGTATAATATGTTGTTTTGTTTATATTAGTTCTTAGTCATTGATGCATTTCTAGGAATATAATAGTATACTTTTATTACTTAATTGTAGTAGTTATAAAGTTACCTAAAAGATGTACTCACTTATTCTAGTAATATTGTTAGGTGATATATTTGTTTTGTTTTTCATGTGGACTGCAAACCGGTTCTACTAATTCATCATCATTTTATAAGTAAAAGTGATATATTTGTTTATATAATAAAAACAGAGCATTTTTAAAAAGTACACTCATTCATGAGATTTTTACAAAATACGTTAATTTATTAGGGTTTACCAAAAATAGTTTTGTGTCTATAATTAATATATTTTTCACAAATTTCTCCATGAACAAGTGTATTCTTTTTAAATCCCCTAAACAATTATTGTTAAGGCTTAAAACTAGTTTCAAAACGTGTAGGGGAATATTAAATACGATATAACTACAAACAAAAATATTACTGTTTTACAACTCAGCTGTCAAACTCTAAACATATTTTAAAGACTAAAACTATTGTGTTTTAATTAAAAAAAAACTCAGAAATCCAACCAAGTATGTTTTGTCTATAATTATAGTTTAATTTACGTAATTGTATTTGTTAGAATTTGAACACTGAAATTAGGTCTGAGCAAAAAACCGAAACTGAAGAACCAAACCAACTGAAAAAAGTCGGTTCGATTCTGGTTCTGATTCCGATTCTATACCTATTGAATCTCGAATTCGAGATCCATCGATATTGGATAAGAACTGGACCCAAACCAATATCCATTGGGTATCCGAAAGTAACCATGATTTTCTTTTTTTGATTTTTCGGTTTTTTTTTTGGTTTTTTTTGTGTATTTTTCGATTTTTTGAGTAATTGTTATTGTTTTTTTTTGGTATTATTAAGTACCCGAACCAAAACCACAACCGAACAAAAATCAGTAAAATTTATTAGATCCTATTGTTGTGAAACCGAAGAACCGAAAGTACCAAACCAAACCCGAATAGATACCCGAATAGATACCCGAATACTTAAACCTAACTGAAATCACTAAAATATTAGTGTTTTTTTTTTGTTTTTGCAATTATTCAAACACAAATTTCGTATTTAACACTCCAAATTTTACAGAGTAAAGTATCCAAAAGCTACAATAGTATACGCAGATTACTGGAACGCATACCGTGAAGTGATTCAAAACCCCAAAAAATACGGAATGATGGAGAAATTCAAAGCTTGTTGTGGAAAGGGAGAGCCGTACAATTTCATGGTGTTTCAAACATGTGGGACAAAAGCAGCTACAGTGTGTAAAAAACCGAGTCAATATATTAACTGGGATGGAGTTCACTTAACTGAAGCTATGTATAAAGTCATGGCTAATATGTTTATTAATGGTACTTTTATGCGTCCTCGGTTTAGTTATTTGTTGAATAAGAAATTAAACCGGTTTTGATTTTGGTTTTGTTTAGGGGTTAAATTTTGATCATGTAATAATGTTGTTGTTGTTGTTGAGAGAGATTGGTTTATGATAATATTATTGTTTAATTAGAGAGGTTATTATATCTTAAACATTTAATTATTTTCATTTGCTTAAAATTAAATTTTAACTACCGAAATAGTTTTTTATCATGAATTTTACAATTCTGAATTTTAATAATTGGTTTTTCAAAATCGAAATTAAATACTGAACACGAAAATAAACTCTAATTCAATTTTGAAGTTAATTAAATTAAATTTTAGGTTTAATTTTTGGGATATTGGTATAAAAAAATTCATTGTATTATGATTTACTGTTTACAAAAAATGTATGTTCAAAATTTAAGATTTAAAAAATTATTGATAATTCAAAAATCGACTTGTCTGGCTATAGTGATAACTCCCTTTTGTTATCAAAACGTCGTCGTGTTGTTTACGCTTTTGTTACCACAACGTTGTCGCTTGTATTATTATTCTTAAAACAGCGAAACGGCGTCGTTTAAGTCTTCTTCTTTAATTTGGAGGGGATTTGTAAATTGGAAATTTTAGGTTCTCTCCGGATTTTTCTTCCTCCATGGCAGAAGCGACTGAGCAAAAGAGAACACTAGAGAAAAATCTGCTTGATAAAATCGTAGAAGCCGTTTCTGCTATATCTGGTGCGAAGCACGTTGATCAGGTGATCTCTGCGGTTTACTCTGTTGCCATCCTTTTCTTCCCGATCGATTCATCGGTTTTTTCTGGTAATCGACACTTGTTCCTATATTCATAAATTTAGCTCAATCCAATCTCGTCTAGATTACTTGTGTTTGTGTATTATAGTATGAAAATTTACTCGTTTTCTTCTTCTATGAAATTGTAGGGAGTATTGGTGAGAAGTACAGAGAAAGGGTTTGTATTCATTAGTGTTTTTGGACATTTGAATTTAGGTTGTGGAACTATGGCTTACAAGTGATTTTAATTGGTCTTTCTTCAGGTTTGTAACTCCGTAGTTGCTTCTGCAGAAGAGAGAAATGATTGCTTTCAGATTTTCTATCGAGGTGTTGCGTTCCCTACTTTTGCTAGGGTTTTATTACTCGGTGAGTTTGTCAGATTCACATTTTATGATTGTATTATGGAGGGGAAGTGTTCTGATTTTATAGGATTGGCTTCTTCATTCAATGTAATTTGCTTCCATGCTCTAAAATTGAATACTGATGTTATTAGCAGATGATGATTTGGCAATTATGGTTACATCTATTCAACGAATTCTTGTTTTTATGCAGATGTTGCTTCAAATTGGCTATCTTGTTTCCCTATTTCAGTACAGAAGCATTTGTATGATTTGTTCTTTTTAGATGGACCTGCTATTGAGGTTGTTCAGGTCTTGGTGCCATTTCTACATCATGTGGAAAATAATGGTTTTGATGCCAATTCTGTCCAGACCAATGTGGAAAGGTACCAGAAATCGAACTTTCGTTTTGGCTTTTCTTTTTCTATGTCCAGTGATAGATTTAGATTTAGCTGATGCAAATGCTAGTATATGAGTGTATTTTTAGTCTCTGGAGACCATTTTTGTGAGCCATGGCTATATGGTTTTGCTTTTATGACAGATTGCTTATATTGTGTTTGCTTGAAAATTCTGGAGTGCTCAAGATGACCAAAGAAATTAGTGATACTTATCAACCAGAGAATTCTAGGAATGGAAGCTCCAAGCCTTTGTTATCGAGGCTATCGCAAATCTTATCCTCCATTCCTGACAAAGCACGGCCTAAAGCTTCACCTTTACTTTCTTCTCAGTATCCTTTTTCTATGTGTACTTCAATGTTTTGTCCTTTATTGAATGATTAGATACCTTTTAAGTTACCTATGAAATGCCTTGAGGACAATGTTTCTCTTTTACATGACTCCTAAAGCTTGTACTTCAAGAAAATTACAGACCAGCTTCTACAGATACTGGACAAGAGAGCTTCCTGCACTGAGCCCAATGCCACAGATATCATTTTATCATTTGTTGGGGAGATTTTCTCCCGTATCTGTCGACGTGGATTATCAGGTATGTAGAATTCAAGTGTTACCATACGCCTGTTTGTAGCCATTATCGTGATGGGGAGATGGGAGAATGTGGATTTGATCCTCGTTGCAAACAGGAGAAAGGATGTGCCATAATCTGTTTATCAAAAAGATCATGATGTATTTCGTCTGTTTTCATTTGCAGATTTGCTGCTAAGTAAAGTAACACCTCATGTTCTAGATCATGTTAGGAGGTTATTAACCTCAACGAAGGATTCAGTTGAAATTGAAACATTTCAGTTGTACCCTGCATCCCAAATTTGGTCTAAAACTCTGGAAGCAGTTACAGATCCGTTTACTGTTGAGAAAATGGCTGAACAGCTTTTACATCAGCTATATGCTGAACACGCAAATGATGTTGAAGCTTTCTGGACTATTTGGACCTTGTTTAATCGCAATGTAAAGCATCAGGCATCAGTGAGGCAAGCAAAATGCTCTCATCTTTTAAGCAAGTGATGTAGTTTATTGTGCGAATAATTGTTTAGTCTTTATTTTGCAGGGCCATATTTGTTGACAAATTCTTGCTATGGAAAGTGTTTCCTGTCCGTTGTCTGCGATGGATCTTACAATTTTCAGTTCTTGAGTGCCCACCGGTTACTAATACACTAGCTAAAGGTGACACTACATGTGGACTGCTTGAAACAACACAGCGAATAGCCTCAGTATGGTCAAAAGTTGAGTTTGTGCAGTCTGTACCATTGGAGCAGCAAGCGTGTATGCTCTTCTGTCTTTCTTATTTCATTCATGCCTTTGGATAATGATATATTGTATTGTTCTTCATGCTGCTTTTTATGTTTTTCATTTCCTGTTTCTCCGTAATATATATTGCAGATATAACTGCAGCTCTTGGGCTTTGCTTGGAGAAAATGTCAAGAGAGGAATTAGATAGAACTAAGGATGTAATGCACAATATTCTTCAAGGAGTTAGTTGTATTGACTCATCTCTCCCTCTCAGTCATTTTGGTAAAGAACTTTATTGTTTCTATGGGCTTATTTGTTTTCACCTATTGCCAACAGGTAGACTGGAGAATCCAGGAGATCCGGTACGGAAAATGGCTAGCACTATAGCCTTTATGTTTTCTAAAGTAATCGACCCGAAAAAGCCTCTGTACCTTGATGATTCATTCACTGGAGATGCAATTGACTGGGAAATTGAGTTTCAAACGGCTATGGGAGGGGTTCGTTCAATCTCAAATTCAAAGGAAAACAAAGACGGTGAAACAAAAACATCAACGTCGTTAACTGAAGTCAATGACTTTAACCACAAAGACAAGGAAAAGAAAAAGCAGAAAAGCAAGAAAGTATCTGACTTTGTATTGACTGATCCAGATGAAATAGTTGATTTGACTGCATTAAACTGTGAAACAGAGAGTGATGAAGTTGACGGTGATGATACCGAAAGTGGCGGTTCTGATGCTTCAAGTGTCACTTCTTTGGAGCCATATGATTTGTTAGATGATGACAAGGATTTAGAGAAACAATTTACACACTTGGTGGATGTTGTTGGAGCTCTTAGGAAATCTAATGATGCTGATGGGGTTCGTTCTTTGCTTTACAGATTTTACGATGTTTTTTCTCATTTAGAAGATGCTGGATTATAAGTTTATAACATAGTTTTTTTCATGGTTGCAGATGGAGAAAGCTGTATATGCTGCAGAGAAACTTATCCGAGCATCACCTGATGAACTAACTTATATAGCTGGTGATCTTACTCGTGCTCTTATACAAGTTCGCTGCTCCGATATAACAATCGAAGGCGAAGAAGATTCAGCAGAAGAGAAACGACAAAGAGCTCTAATCGCATTACTCGTGACTCGTCCCTTCGAATCTCTCGAAACTCTAAACGCCATGTTATACTCACCAAATGTTGACGTAAGTCAACGCATAATGATACTTGATGTCATGTCTGAAGCAGCACAAGAGCTAGCTAATTCCAGAACCATCAAATCTAAACACGAACCGCGTGGACCGTTGATTTCGAGCATCTCAGATCCTCAACCGTGGTATTTGCCTAGCAATGCGAGTACTCAATGGAAAAAGGTATCAGAAACAGGATCTTTTCATGTAAATTGGGCAAATAGATTCGAAAGGGAGTTAAAGTCAAAGCCTGGTTCAATAAAGAAGGGCAAAACTCGAAGATGGAGCTTTAGATCAGGAGATAGAGACCAGAACAATACTGATTGGTCTCAAAATAAGTTTCCAGTATATGCAGCAGCGTTTATGCTTCCAGCTATGAAAGGGTTTGACCAGAAACGACATGGCGTTGACTTACTTGGTAGGGATTTTGTTGTTCTTGGGAAACTTGTTTACATGCTTGGTGTATGTATGCAATGTGCTTCAATGCATCCTGAAGCTTCTGCTTTAGCTATCTCTCTTCTTGATATGTTACAACGAAGGTACACCAAAGTCACACTATCATCACCTATATATTTGCATAGGTCTGGGCATAAAATCCGGACCCAAAGAACCGAACCGGAGCCGAACCGAAAAATCGGTTCTGGTTTGGTTCCGGTTCCTAGTTTCGGGTATGAATGGATCCTAAAATTAGTATTCGTNGGTTCCGGTTCCTAGTTTCGGGTATGAATGGATCCTAAAATTAGTATTCGTTGATACTAGTTCGGTTTCCGGATAGTAACCGGTATCCAACGGATACCCGAAAATAATTATAGTTTTATTAGTTTATAAAGATTTCTGTATTTTATAATTTTGTATTTTATAAAATTTCTGGTACTTTTACGTTTTTGGGTACATTTTGGTTCTTTGGGTATTTTTCGGTTATTTGGATATTTTTTTCGGTTATTTTTGGGTATTTTTCGGTTATTTGGATATTTTTTTGGTTATTTCGGATATTTTTTCGGTTCTTTGGGTATTTACCCGAACCGGAACCGAAATAGTTCGGGTATTTTTCGGTTCTTTGATTAGAGAACCGACCCGAACCGAGGTAGAACCGAACCGGAACCGAACCAAAATCTTCTAAATATCCGAATGAATCCTAAACTCATGGAACCGAAAACCCGAAAGTACCGAACTGGAACCGAACGGATACCCGGCCCAGGCTTATATTTGCATATCTAATCGACTCAAATACAGGGAAGTATGTCATCACCCAGAAGCCTATGTTCGAAGAGCAGTTCTTTTTGCAGCCTCTTCTGTGTTGGTTTCTCTTCACCCTTCTTACATAGTCTCAGCTTTAGTTGAAGGAAACTTTGAACTTTCAAGATCTCTCGAATGGATCAGAACATGGGCTCTTCAAGTAGCTGATTCAGACATTGACCGAGACTGTTACACAGTAAGTCAATACATTCTTCTATGTCCCTGGATTCATCATTTTACTAGCTTTGGTTCTATGTCCTTGGCTAAGTCATTCTTGGTGTCTTGTCTTGTGTTTAGATGGCTTTGTCATGTCTCCAACTCCACGCCGAGATGGCCCTCCAAGCTTCCCGGGCTTTAGAATCGACTGGTGCGAGTAGTAGCGACCGTGTTGGACCGATAAACATCAGTTTACCTTCTGGTATCTCTAAGGTAACATCAATCAAACTTCCATCTTCAACTGTTCATCTCTAAAAACTTCATTCCCATTATGTATAGACAACAAAAAAAAAGCTTTTTTTCCGGAAATTCAATATATATATATATATATATTCAATTCTAGTTCCCTTTTCTGGGTCAACACTAATGAAATCTAACATCAATTGGTTATCAGTAATCAGCAGTCAAAACAAGAAACAGTTGTTACTTGTTAAAGTGTGTAGATATGTTCTTATGGTCAAAGGTAGGAATTAATCTTCTGCTATATCCTTAAAATTGTCTTCTAACGAATAGTTCCCAAAGAATAAAGCTTGTTGCAGAACTCTTCCAAGTCTTCATGGCTAAACCAGTCTTCTTTCATCTGCAATCATTTCAGCAAAAACCGGGGTGGTCATTTCAGCGAAAACCAGGGCATATCAGCAAAAAACTGGGGCCATTTCAACAAAAACCAGGGCATTTACACGGGGCATTTCAGTAAAAAACCCGGGGCATTTCAATTCAGTGAAAACCAGAGAATTTCAGCAAAACCGGGAGATTTCAGCAAAAACCAGGGCATTTCAGCAAAAACTGGGGTGGTCATTTCAGCGAAAACCGGGGCGTTTCAGCAAAAAACTGGGGACATTTCAACAAAAACAAGGGCATTTCAGCAAAAAACCAGGGCATTTCAGCAAAAACCCGGGGCATTTCAATTCAGCGAAAACCGGAGAATTTCAGCAAAAAACCGGGGGATTTCAGCAAAAACTGGGGGATTTCAGCGAAAAGTGGAGAATTTCAGCGAAAACCGGGGCAATTCAGCAAAAACCGGGCCATTTCAACATTCTCTCAGCTTAAGATCAGGTAACTTACGAAATATGGGAAGTCATCAACGTCGAAATTCTCAGGTGCATCTTGTATGAACCGATAAATATAGTAAAGAACAAAGCTTCCACATTCAACATCATTTGTCTGCTGTGGAACCTGAAAAAATCACATCAAATCAATCAAATTCCGATCAAGAATCCACCAAAACTCATCAGAAACAAGTCCTATGAAAACCTCTGCTACAAGTAGCGGGATTGCGTTGACCAAGCTAGTGTCATCAGTTCTACCTTCCAGTCTATATATATCCAACACAAACCTGAAAAAACATAGACAAAAAAAACACAAACATGTTCCACATAAGCTTAAACCACACCAGATTCAGTTCTTGTTCTTGTCCAGATGAGAAAAAAGAGAATACTTGCTTGCGAATATCCGGTTCGAGCCGGCACGAATCAGCTGTTTGAAGTGAATCAAGAAGCAACATACATGCGTTTTCAGTATCTGATTCAAGATCATCTCCAAAATTGCACAAGATCAACAAATTCCAATGACTCCTGAGCAACATAAAACAAAGAACAATGTCGAAAACCCGAGGTGGAAGACACAAACATACAATACATAGCTAAAGAGCCTAAAGTAAAGAACTTACCAGTAGACAATGGGAAGAAACACATATTTTTTTGTGAAGATTTTCTTCTTCTTAATGGATTCAAAAACATTGTTTCTAATTCTATGGTTTTCACTTTTATACATACTAAACCAAAGACAATCTAAGTACATAAACTCATCCTTTTTCTCATCTGCGAAACCTCGCCATATTTCCCTTCAAAAAATAGGCGTAAACCGTGTTAAAGATACTGCAATTCGGGTTAAGAAAGATGAAATCTTGAAGGTAAGAGATATTGCTTACTCTAAGTAATTTGAAAATGTGTTGGAGTTCATTTTTTTCTTTAGCTTCGAGACTAAGTGCTTGCACTTGATTCTTCTCACAGATCTTTCGCGACGTTTGCATTCGTCGAAGAAACAAGGTGCATTCAATTTAAACTTATCGAAATCTTCATCTGTTGGTTTCGTGTTTGAATTACAGAAACTTGAAGCTAGATGCTTCCAACATGTCCTGTGATTCGCCTGCTCGTCGTCTGAACAAACTATAAAGTAAGGAGAAATGTTCATCAAACTTAGCCTATAATGCAAATTCTACCAANCCCCCAAAATTTCAACAGATATGTAGACAATTTTGATCAAACTTAAACACTAGCTTAGCCTCTAATCAAAATTCCCAAAAAACTACGAAAATTATATGTTTCAAGAATCATAGATTCCTTATGATGACAGAGAATCACAAATTTGAACAGATAAACCCAATTTAAAATCCAATTCTCTAAAAGATATCAAAATCAAAACCAAGTCAGTAATGTGTCCAAGAATCATAGATCCATGAACACAGAGAATCACATAATTCAACAGATAAAACCAATTTGAAATCCAATTCTCTAAAAGATATCAAAATCAAAACTAAGTAATGTTTCCAAAAAAAACGATCCATGAACACAGAGAATCACAAAATTCAACATATAAAACCAATGATTACACAACAAATCCAAAATACACATTCAAATTCTCAAGAGAATGATGTTTGAGTCCAAGAAAAAAACATAATTTTAAACCAAATCTATGCTGAATCCCTAAACTCCAATGTAATAGCATTACCTAGAGAGAATTCTAGAAGAATCTTCTAGACCCAGAAAAATAAACATTCTCAATTGCAAATCCCAAAATAACGCATCCCTAACAAACCCTAATCCCCAAATTTGTAAAACCCCAAAATATAAAAACCAACAGAAGAAAAAAGAAATCCTAGAAATTGAATTGAATACCATGAATTTCAGTAATAATAGGTAGAGGAGGAGCAGTTACGGCTTTACTAATTCTAACACGATTACTTCTTCTTCTCGACATTGAAAAATTTAGCAGAGATCAGTGTATTGTATTTACTCTTCGTCTCATGAGGTTTATGGGGGTTTCTACTTTCTAGTGTTATACGTGAATTGTAGAAGAGGTGCCTTTTTATAACCGTTGATTTTGATTACTAGTCAAATAATTTCAACGGTGATGATGGATTGTTCTCGTCGCTTTGGTAATTGGAGAGTTTTTTTTTTTTTTTTGTCAAAATTGGAGAGTTATTTAATGTTTTTCTTTATCTACTTTTATTTTATCAATGTTTTTCTTTATCTACTTTTATTTTAGATAAAATAAAAAATTAACACAAAATTATCAAAAGATGAATGCGAAATAAATCTTCAAAATTAATATAAAATTTATCAAATCTAAATAATATTTTTTTTAAACGTCAAAAAAAAAATAGTGAAATTAAAATTTAAAAAATTGATAGTGAATTTTTACTAGTAATTTTTCAATTTTGTAAAAATATATTTATTGAAAATTTTAGATAAATAAAGGGAAAAATATAACATTAAATTATTATTTTTTTACCTAAAAATATAATAGTGAAATTAAAATTTAAAAAAATTGATTTTTTTTTTTTAAATCGTTGATTTATCGGTAAAAAGACGGCAATTTTCCCGCCCTTTTGTTGAAATTAAGGCGGCAAAATAAAGAAATCGATTTAACTTCATCTAAGAAAGTTTCAATTCAAAGAAAACGAAGAAGAGGATCGGAATCGAATTTTCAGAGATTTTCGCTGTGTATATATAGAGAGAGATGTTTGGGAGGCTGAGACCGCCGCCATCGTCGCCGGATTGTCTTGAGAGATATCCGGCGAAGATCATCAAAGACGATCCTCTTTCCGTCTACGGTACTTTCTTTTTCATATCTCCATCTCTTGATTTATTAATCACACTCTGCAATTTTAGATTTCGAAGCACTTGATTTGGTTGGTAACCCTAAGAAATGTATAGATAATCTTCGATTTAGAAAGGATATGAGCTTCGATGGAATCGATTAGTAGATATTTTGATTCAGATTTCTATTTCACCTTCTTCAATTTCAGATCTCGAAGCACTGATTTGATTAGTAGCCCTAAGGAATCTAGAGTTAGGAGGGTCTGAGCTTCGACTGAATCAACAACTAGAAATTTCAATTTGGATTTTGATTTCAGTTTCAGATTTCCATGATCTTGATTTGATTAGTAACCCTAAGAAATCTACAGCTACGATCTGAGCTTTGAGTTCAATTTTGATTTTGATTTCACCTTCCTCACTTTCAAATTTCGAAGATCTTGATTTTGTTAGTAACCCTAAGATATCATCAGCTAAGCTTCGATCTAGAAGTATATGAGCTTCTATGGAATCAACAACTAGATACTTCGATTCAGTTTCCAATTTCACCTTCTTCAAATTTCCAGATATCATAGCAGTTGATTTGATTAGTAACCCTAGAATTCCATAGAAGGATCTAAGTAATGAAACCTCTTTTTACCTTATGAACTTCCATGGAATCAAAAACTAAAAATTTAAACTCCTTTTACTATCACAAGTGTTAAATTTGGTCGCCACATCATCTTTGTGGTCAATAACAATGAAACAAACATGACCTATATGCTGTTTTCATTGCTTTTGCAGAGTCAACACTATTAAAGCTAAAACAAGGATCAAAACTAGACATTGTTCATTCTCTAGAGAATGAGAATCAATCATCATCAAACTCTGATATCTCAAGCTGTTCAGACACTGTAACACAAGACATTCATGGTGTAATAACACAATGTAATGGCTCGAATCCAATGGCTATAGATTCAGATTCTTCTGGTGAATACAGAAACTCAAAAGAGCAAAAGAAGAAGAACAACCCATCAGTGTTATCTATATTTTACAGGTACAAGACTCTAACTCAAGATCGAAACTTGTGAAATTGAAAGATTTGAGTTAGATTTCGTAAGTTAATTAATGTGTATGCTTGTTGAATTTATAATCTGGAGAATTTGAGGGTTAACATGTTTATTGCTAAGTTTGATGATTAAAGAGGTTTTAAGGTTGTGTTATTAATGTATATTGGAACCTTTATTTCACATTAAAATTGTCATATTTTCACTCATTTCTGTGTAAAATTTGGGAAATGAGTCTACTTCCACACAAACTTTACCCAACAGATCTATTTCCCCCTAAACTTAACCGCACTTTCTTTTCTTACATGAACTTTAATATATGCTTATATTTCCACATAAACTTTTAATTTTAAGCTTATTTCAACTAAACCAATATATTTAACTAAAACCAACTAATTTAAACCAAATATTATTTCTTTATTTAAAATTAAACCAGATTCTATCATTTAACCAATTAAACCAAACTAATAAAATTAAGCCAAAACAATA
>KE152305.1:109021-119290 GCA_000411095.1 Aethionema arabicum | reverse complement strand
GTCTATGGACGCCTAGCGCCTAGGCGGCCGCCTAGCCCGCTTTTTAGAACATTGGTTGTACTATGAGTGATTGAGAGAAAATCTACGTCTCTTGAGAACTATTGATAAGTTTGCTGGGCACCAGAGCTGTTGAGTGGAGGATAGAATTCTTTTTCTGTAAGCGAAGTCCATAGTTATTCCTATTTTAATTAAGTGTCAATCATAGTTTCTTGACAAGTTTGTTAGACACTGGAATGCTAGGACATTTTCTTACTAGAACTTAGGTTTACTTCCTTTAATGTTTGATTGTCAAGTTGCCAGCAGTGGTAACCATTTTAAACGAGAGGTTTGGTTGATCTCTTAGGTGGTGTAGTCCAGAGATGCTTATGTAACCTTTTTTTTCATTTGTCTTTTGAATATTGATCGCAAATCATTTGGAGTCTTTTTCTTTCTTTCTTTTCATCTAATTTGAAGTTTGATAACTAACACTTCTACTTTACACGTGCAGCTCCAAGAAGGAGTAGTCTAGCTCCCACAACAGAGCTCATAAGTTATATGGAAAAGCTCCTTCCGAGTACCCATCTAAAGCCTTTTAGAGACACTCTAAAAATGCCTGCGATGATCTTGGATGAGAAAGAGAGGGTGAGTTTGAGGTTTATCTCTACCAATGGGCTGATCGAAGATCCATGTGACGTTGAGAAGGAAAAAACAATGATTAACCCTTGGACCTCAGAGGAGAAAGAGACTTTCCTGAATAAGCTAGCTTCTTATGGGAAGGATTTCAAGAAAATTGCTTCATACCTTACCCAGAAGACAACTGCAGACTGTATCGAGTACTACTACAAAAACCACAAGTCTGATAGCTTTGGGAAAATAAAGAAGCAACGTGCTTATGGTAAGGAAGGGAAGCATACCTACATGTTGGCACCACGAAAGAAATGGAAACGTGATATGGGAGCTGGCTCTCTTGATATTTTAGGTGCTGTCTCCATGATAGCAGCAAACGCGGGAAAAGCTGCTTCAACCAAGCAGATATCTTCCAAAAGGATCACTCTTAGAGGTTGCAGCAGTTCTAGTTCATTCCAACACGATGGCAATAACTCTGAAGGGTGCTCCTACAGTTTTGATTTCCCTCATAAGAAACCTATTGGTGCAGATACTTTAGCTGTTGGTCCTGTGTCATCAGAGCAGATGAATTCTTGCCTAAAGACTTCCTCGAGTTCTAAAAAGAGGTGTATGGATCATCTGAAGTTTGATCCTGTTGTAAAGAAACCTCGGATATCTCATACTGCACATATTGAGAACAATAACGAAGAAGATGACTCGTATTCAGAAGAGAGCTGTGGGGAAACGGGTCCTATCCATTGGACGGATGATGAGAGATCTGCCTTTATACAAGGCTTCTCTCTATATGGTAAGAATTTTGCTTTGGTATCGAGGTACATTGGAACGAGGTCTCAGGATCAGTGCAGGGTTTTTTTTAGCAAAGTTCGGAAATGTCTTGGGTTGGAATCTATACAGTTTGGATCTGGAATTGTAAGTACATCAGCAAGTGTTGATAATGGCAATGAAGGTGGTGGAAGCGACCTGGAATATCCTTGTGCGTTGGAGAGTAGCTCTGGGATCTGCAAAATGGATATGAATTCGCCTACCTCACCTTTCAACATAAATCATGATGGATCTAATCATTCAGACTCTGCAAACGTGAAAGTGGACTTAGGTAGATCAGATCAAGAGAATGGGCTGGCGTATCTGCGTTTCAAAGATAACACTAATCTTGTGAAAGATCCATATTTTAATGGGACTATTCCAGGTTTAGTTTCAGAATCTTCTAGAGATTTGGTAAACATAAAAACTGTCGAGAATCAAGCTGCTGAGAAAATCAAGAACAATGATCTACCGTCACTAGAAACTAAGGAAGGTACCTTAACTTCTGTTGCTGTATCTTCAGAACCCTCGTCTTGTGGACCAAGCGTTCTTGCCAATGTTGTTATGGAAAACCCTACAGAAAGCTCACGAAAGGGCTTCGGAGTTCAAGGTTTTGTATTGCCCAAGCAAAATTCAAAGAATCATGATGCAGTGATGCAAGCTCCAAACAGAATCAGAAATTCTGGCCTTGAGGCTGAAGCTGCACCTTTAGGTTTCAGATACCCTGAATGTCTCCACCATGTTCCGATTCAGTTGTGTATGGAAGACCCTGTAGGCGTCAGTTTACCACGTGGAAACCCCAATTACCGTACGGAGTTTGAGTCTTCAAACTCTTTCGTTGGACAAGTTTTCGAAAGACATAACTTGGGTTTACAGTCTTCCAATGTCAATCTGGATCCAGATGGAAGATTTCAGCTTTTAGGTCATGCGAACCACGATCTGAGTGATCAATTAAAGACGAGTAATCCGAAATCTTGTCAGATTACTCGGATATCATTCACGCAAGACCCAAGCAAGATAAGTAGGTCAAAATCTGATTTGATCGTGAAAACCCAACGAACAGGAGAAGGTTTCTCACTCATCAAGTGTGGTGGTTTATCAAGTAACGGTGGCTCAGCTAAGCCTCTTTCAGTATCCTATAAAAATGGAAGATCTGGTCACAACAGAAGCCATTCGTGTAGTTTATCTGATAGAGAGAAACCTGATAAAAGCGGAGATGTGAAGCTATTTGGTACCATACTCACAGCTCATGAGAACGGAAGCAACAGCAAACATCATAAACACAATCAATGTGGAACTATAAACACAATCAATGCGGAACACACTCTTCAGAATGTTCCGATCATGAGCTATGATGGTCTTTGGGATGGGAACAGAATACGAACTGGACTCACATCTTTACCCGAATCAACAAAGTCGCTTGCGAGATACCCAGAAGCATTTTCCACGCCTATTGAGCAGCAAATTGGTAGCAGCAAAGAGATGCTGCAGCAGCTGCATAGGAAACCAAATGTTAGTGTGAAGCAAGCAGATCATAATAAGATAGACGCCATGAACGCTAAGGATGCAGGTAACATAGGAGTAGATGGTGTAGCAGAAGCAATCACGTGAATTTAAAATTAAAAATCATCGTAGGGTCTTTTTGTGTTAATCCTATTTGTAATGTATATCTTCTTTTTTTCTTGGTTATTCTAAATTAGAATGTTATCTAATATAGGCATCATTTTTTGTGGTTTAGCTTAAGTTAGGTACCTGCAGGAAAAGAAAAAAAGATTCATAGGATGTTTGTATTTTGTAACGTTGCTTAAAATAACAGAACCTCAGTCTCTATGGTAATGGACAAGACTTACTGCTATGTTTTTGTCCAGTGATTGCAAATAAATGTTAACAAAATGAACCTTTGAGTTCAGTTGTGGGATGAGTCCGTTTCTTTAGCTTCGGAAGAAGTTTGGAGAATTGGTGGCAATGGTGCCATGATTTTCACGACCTGTAGGATTTTAAGAAACTAAATGATTAGGAAAAAAGATTTAAGATCTTAAAATTAGGGTTCGTCCGCCCCATAAAGACATTCAATTCTGCCCCATAAAGGCATTAAATTCAGCATGAAATGATGATTCTGCAGTGAGTTACCTGATTAGTATCTAACAGATTTGGAAGCTCTACTTGATGAGCATGTAGATGATATCCACAATCCCCAGGAACAGCCTGATTTGGCCTTCGGTAACCCCTGCAAATTATTTATGCCAAAACAGTTGGTAGCATCCACTTAAGGGAATATGATTATTTTAAATTTTGAACCATCTCTGTTTAGTGAAAAAAAAACATTTTAACTATGAAAATAGTTTTTTAAAACCTAAATTTTGATAAGCGAATTTTTAAACCCTAAATTTTGATAACCAAAAAATTGAAATCTCAAATTTAAACTTAAAATTAGTATAATTAATCCAGATTTGGATTATATTTTTTGGACAAATTTTTAGATTATGGTTTAATTTTGATTACAAAATTCTCATAAAGTTTAAAAAACTCAGATTATCAAAGTTAAGGATTTAATAAACCATTTTCATAGTTGGATATTTTTTTCTCCAAAATGAGATAGTTTAAAGTTTAAACTACCATAATATATTCCTTTACAGAGTTTGATGTACTTGGTTCATTGTGAAGTGATCTTTTTATATGAAAGAATCTAGAAAAAAAGTGTTATGAGTAATTTACCCATCTTCGGCAAAAGCAGCATCTACTTCATCCAGATCAAACAACTTTGGTTGTCCACCGGCAGTATAAAGAGGGTCCCCTGCTTATTGGTTAACGGTCATGTAAGCTAATATTTCTCCCAAAACCATACGTTTAATTTATATCATTCACATGTGCTACTTCCGGTAACAGATCAGAAAAAGACAGAAGTTTTTACCTACTAAGGGATGTCCAATGTAAGCAAGATGGATCCGGATTTGATGTGGTCTTCCTGATTGTATCTCCACCTGTTATGGATAACACCAGACGATTTTCAAGAACCTCGTCTCGGTTCTATTCTCTCATTTAATACAATGGCAATGAAAATGCAATGAAACAGAAGAAAATAACCTTAACTAGTGTGCAATTTCTTTGTTTATCCCTCTCCAGAACATTTACTTTGCTGAGCGCAGGTCTACCTGATGAGAGCAGAAAACAGAAACATATAAAGACAAAGAAAACAGTAATATGAGAGCAACGTAGGTTTTGGAGAGAACTTGAAAAAACATGGATTCTAGCTAATGATGTAAGAGATAGAACTAACCTGTTGGAGAAGCAACATACAATCCTTTTGCAACACCGGGATATCGGACAACTCCAATAGGCTGTTTGATAACCACCTTCACAACGTAACAAAAGTAGAAGAAGAATTCTCAAAAAACATGGAGAAACTATCTTAAATATATAGGTATGCAAGTGTATACAAAGCATTTGAAAATAAACTAATAATGAACTTGCTCTTAACCTCATCTTCTTCGATTATACCAGCAGCTAGTGCTCGATATATTTTTGATAACTTTCTTCCGCCTCCACGCTCTTGATCCTGGTTACTGTAAAGATGGAGAGATTACTTCCTATTGCCCCAACATAGTGAAACTAGACATGAATAAATCTGACATGGACGCTTGTAGCAAGCGTCAACTATATTTATCATACTTTGACATCAGAACCAGAAACAAGAATTGGATACAACACACCCATTCTCTGCTATATTGTTACACTAGATATAATCCTATTTCCTCGAATATGTTCTGTTTTGTGACCCTATGACAGTGACTTTCCTAGTTCCTATCCTACCGAGCTTTAAGTGCAAGATATTCAAATTACACAGTTAGTTGCTTAAGAGACAATTACTAAGATTAAAGAGGAGATGATAAACTGTCACATATTGCTCCAATCAACTATACACCAGTTTGACACAATATTCCCCAAATCACTGACTGAAAAGATCCTGTAGATAAGACCCAAGGAAGAATAAGTTTAGTCGAAATAAGCGAAAATTGTGTTTGGACTCACCCTGATCCAACAAGAGATGTTCCCTCAGCAAAATAAGCCGCAAGCTTCGTTTTTGCAAGCTTTGTCTTTGCACAGAGAAGTACTCCTGAGAAAAGGTTCCATAGATTAAAAGCAAATAAAATGAAAAACAACAATTTTCCAAGTAGACGTTTAAGAGACTTGTTTTACAATCTGAATTGATAAGTCCAGTCAAAAGTGCAAAGAAATGCTACTTTTATGAAGACAATACTTGGGAGACAATGCTTGACTTTTACTTGGTCAAATGAAAAGAATAAAAAAATCTAAAGACTAACCTGATGTTCCCCTACCAAGCCTATGCACAGGGACAGGGTGTGATTCAGGTCCCCGGGCAGAAGAATCCTTCCTGCTAAAACACCATTGCAGTTGCGTCAACAGGGTTCGTTGCTGGAAAAGCCCTCCTGGCAACACTTGAAGTCCAGAAGGCTTATTTAAAGCAATCTGCATTCACGAATACAATATGAAATCGACCAAATATACATAAGAACAAAGTTCAGAGAAAGAGTAAGAGAAAAACAATGATTTCACAATCAAAATTTCAATTCATGGATTCAAGTAAACACTTGAAGTATCTTTGACTACATAAAGAAACCAAAGATAAGATTTCTCTTTTGTATTACCAAATGATTGTCTTCATACAAAATTTCTAGTGAGTATGGTGTATCAGGTTCCCTCCAAGGAAGCCTATGATAAACTAATTTCGAACCACTCCTGAAAGAAAACAGAGACAATAAACACAAAATCACGCAAAGAAATACAAGTCATAAGTACCAAAATCACTTTAGAAAACAAAGAAACTTGTTAGCTGAACCTAAGAAGTGTGTTTGGATCTCTTACAACTTCCCCATCAATTTGTATCTGCAAAACCAAAGTAACACATACACAAGAAGTGAAATAACAATCCCCACAATCAACACGAGAAAATTCCGTGAAATTACAGTGAAAAAGAGTAACCTGTCCATTTTGAATTCGCTGAATCCATCTGAAAAAGAAACAAACAGAGGAGGAAATAAAACGTGGAAACAACGATAATGACGGAATTAGAAGATGAAGAAGATGTAGAGTAAAACCCTAGCAATGGAGCTGAGCTATTGTACTTGGTGGAGTAGAACTCTGACACCGTCGTCTTCTGTGATTCGGAGGATGAGAAGGCATCTGTGTAGGTCAAACCATCGTTAAGGTCGGGCCATGGCGAACCGATACGCGGATTCGAATGATCGGAGGCCTGATCGGACTGGTTCATCAGAACCAAATTCAATCAATTCAATTCAATGAAACTGTTTTCTTTGAATTTATTACTTAATTCGTTTTCATATGAAATATAGAATACTAATTTAATAACGAGTCAAATCAAACCAAAATCTCAACATAAAAAGCATAATTAAATTGTAACATGGTAACATCTTAGAGATTTTCACCTTCTAAAATCATTTTATATAAACTTTATTTTACAGTTTAGAGATTTTATATAAAATCCTCTAAATGTAACGTTTTTCCTTCTTATCTTTTTTTCTTTTTCATGAAACATCCTTGATAATCATACAAAAATTAGCTAAAGAAATATAAATTTGAATTAAAAACTATCTAAATTTTTATAGCTTTTTTCTATAAAAAATCAAACCCTAATATTTGGACAACCTAAAAATATTAGGAAAAACACCGAAAAAAAAATTAGGAAAAACTGATAAAAAATAAATATTAGGAAAAATAACACTACTCTGGGACAGAAATATGATTTTTTTTTGTCAAGGAGAAATATGAAATTATGACCGAGTTTTATATATTTTTTTTTTTACATCCTTCCACAAAATCAGGATAAAATCTCTTTTAGATATACTAGAAAAAGCCGAGAACATCGTGGGCTGGTGGTAAGTCCCACGCTTCCCTTCTCATGGCACCGGGGTTCAAACCCCACACTTTGCAGTTGAGCAGATAATTGCCTATTGGACCGGGCTGTGGCCCAAAAAATGATGTTAAAAAAAAAAAAAGATATACTAGAAAAAGAAAATAATTTTAAATTTATATATTTCTATCATTCTTATTGAATTATAAAAAAAAATATTAACTTTTAAAAATGAATTCATGTGAAAGTATCACATAATAATATAGTTTCAATATTTTTTCTTATTTGAGTATACACATATCCAAACTTTAAGAAAAATAAATAAATACTTGAATCCAAGATCCAAAATTTCATTATCTGAATCTGACCTAAGTACATGAATTTTCAAACAAATCCATCTTCAATTCTGCACATTGCTGATATTAATTGCAACTGCACAGCTTTTACATAATAAAAAAAATCAAATATTATTAGTTAATTATCCAAACCTTTCTAGAACCCTAATCCTGGATAGATTTCTTATACTCAGGCTTCAACTCATAAGTCCCTTGATTACTTCCTTTGTTGTTGTAAATGCAAAGATCTCTCAACAAATCTTTCAAAAATTGCTGCACCAAACCAAATTCAAACCACAAAATTACTCAAATTTCAACAAATCTTTCAAAAATTGCTGCACCAAACCAAATTCAAACCACAAAATTACTCAAAATCCAACAAATCTTTCAAATATATCCAAGATTGAGACAAAATCAGCTTATTTAAAGATGATATAACACCAAAAAGATCAAATAAAACTCGTTAATTTCCTTGTTCTTACCTCTGGTTGGTCAGTTTCTTGAATTAATTGCCTTAAAGTCCAATTTGATTGTCTTTCAAAAAGATTAAACATAACTTCCTCCATCTCTCTCCGGTCCCTTCTTGTTCTCTTAATCTCTGATGTTCTATTCGTCAATTTCTTCTTTTCCTGATACAGAGTTCATAACAACAGATTCAGAACATTGAACAAAAGCAAAGAAACAGTAAAGAACTTTGTAAAGTGATGAAAACATTCATAGTTACAGGAGTTGCAGTGGGGATAATCATTCCCGGCATTGGTCTCATATGCATTCCATTAGCATTATCAATAACCTGATCAAGAACACCAAGAACAATGTCATGGAAGCACAACAAATAAAGTTAATCAAGCTAACTACTACACTAAAACCATTATAACAAAAACCTGGATCTGTCTATTTCTGTACATATATTTGTTTGCTCTTTCACGACATAATTTTCCATAGTTCTCAATGTTCTCATTATGAGGTCTCATATCAAATTTGTTCTTGATCTTCCCTTCAACAGATATCTTCCCTACATCTCAGAAAACCATCATCAAATTTAACCCCAAATCATCATTCAAAATCAGGTAAGGGAATGAGGATTTTACTTGATTTACCTTCTGAAGATTCACAGAACACAGACATGGGAATAAAATCTTTAGACATATCCAATGTATAACGCTTTGGAATGTTTCCAGATTCAGCTCGAGCCAATTCCATTACGAACTGCAAATTAACCAAAACTAGCCGTGTAAATGTCGAATCCAAGACAACAATAGAGAAGAACAATCTCCAGCAGTGTAAATGTCGAATCCAAGAGAACAATAGAGAAGATCAATCTCCAATTAACATACGATTTCATTCAGGGAAAAAACCATTAGATATCTCCAAAAATGAAATGCGAGTGACAAAACAAAATCAAGTTTCTCAGAGAAGGAAATACGAATAGAAACCCTAGACAAAAAGATGCATGCGATCCAAATAGGCGACGAGAGAAGAAAAGCAAACGAGAGGAACAATTACATTGGTGTCTTCATCTTCGGGGGAAAGAGGATCGATGGAGAGGATGACTTTAGCAACAGGACGGTACGGATCATCGGGAAAAGGAAGCGATTGGAGAGAGGGAACGACGAGAGACGGACATTTCATAAGCCACATGGATCTCTCGGCTAAACCTGTTTCCAAATGCTGGATCTGTTGGCCGCCGATTTTTCTCACCGAAGATTCTTCCATTAGAGAGAAAGAGAGAAAGGAAACAGAGTGAGGAATTCAAAGGGTATTTATATAGTGACCTGATTTCTGAGTGTAAAGCTTGAGGGTTGCTTCCTCGTCACCAACAAGATAATCTCATTTCATTAATTAGTAATTATACTATAAATTATGATATACTACAAGATCTCTTTTTTTTTAATTAGTAATTAACAAACATTTAAACACAAGTCCTTCCATGATATATGATTTTAATATTTTCCAATACATAATGTTTTCTATTAACTAATGGGTTAAATATAAAAAAAAATATTAGAATTTCGCGGTTTCACTAATTAAATCATAAAATTTGAAAATGTGTTAACTAAAAGTCTAAAATCTTACGGCTAAAATTATGTAAATAAAACTCTCACATTTTAAGATTATGCAAATTAAATTTTGTCGTTAAATATATATGAAAATTAAAACATAATCATGACCGTGTTTTAAAAAAAAAATCAAAAAAATTCTTCAAACATTAATGTTTAATTAGTGAAATCCTGAAATGTTTGGTATTTTTTTCTTTGACTCAAAACTAGGTTTTTTTTTGGCAATTAACCCTTAAATACAATATGATTTTTAATATTTCAATATATATAATTATGTATATAGACATATTTATGTGTGTCAGATGTGTTATGATTGTCATTTTTTTATCAAGAGATCGTCATGTTTAATTATCAAAATAATAACATTTTTACCAAATATTATATGATTTTTTTTATTGTCATGTTTAATTATCAAAATAACAACATTTTTAGCAAATATTATATGATTTTTTTTGTTTATTTAAAAGTATTCGTATATAGACGTTTTAAATAGTTTGGTGGAAAAATACATCTATCCAAAATTAAATAGATATTAAAACCATTTATAGGTTTTTTTTCCTTCGTTTATAGGTTACTT
>KE152305.1:89352-101521 GCA_000411095.1 Aethionema arabicum | reverse complement strand
ACCCGTGAAGCCCGCTTTTTTTGCGGACATAAAATATACAGCCCTAACCCGCCCCATATTAAAGCGGGTTGAGGCCGGTCCGCGGGTTAGAGCCCATATTGACACCCCTAACAACATATAAATAGAAATATTTTTGACGAATTTACGATAAAAAAAATACTTTTGATGAAAAAAGAATAGAAGACACACTTCCAACTAATTGGGCCGAAACTGAAATAACCATTACTGGCCCATTACTAAATTTCGATATAACAAATAATTAAACCTAACACATGATTATGACTAATAAAATAATCAAGGTTAAGCTGGAGAGATTAGGCGAATTAGATTAAGAAGCTTCTATTTGATTAGAGACCTTTAAGTAACCCTCTTTTTATGTCGTCATCTTCTAAACACTCTTCGTATGTAAAATAATAATATTATTATAATAATAAGAATAAAGTATGCCTAAGGTCACGTTATAATGTGGTCGTCATATAATATAAATGATTAATTTTATATATTAATCACATGACCAATTCCATCCTCTTGCAGGCCATATATATTTTGACCCTTGGGGCTGTCGACCTAACCATATAATTAATACCCTTTTAATTAATTTATTGATTTACATATATAAAAAACCACGTCTCTAACACTTTTTATTATTATTAAATTATACTCGCATCTTTGAATGTTTAATAAGTGATCTTTGAATGTTTAATTAGTCTTTAAGGTTCTGCCTGTCACACTTTACTTCCCCAAAAGATTATAGAAATTTGAAAGTTATGACTTTGTGAAATATTGCGTACATACTTTTATGCAAAGATAACTTTTTAAAATATTTTGTAAAAAAAGAATTTTAAAATACTGTCAATATTTTTAATTTTTTTTTTCAACCACTAAAAATTTTACTTTTTATTCTGTTTTTATTGGTATTTAATCTAATTGAAATCTGGAAAAAAAAATCTATTTATCTGTTTTTTTAATAAAATTAATATAAATATGAAACTATATATTTTTCTTTGAAAAAATATTAGATATATAAAAAAGTATTAAAAAATAAAGAAATTGAGTAGGTATTAATTGAGTTCACATGTAAGTCAATGCAAAATTTAATCCAATATTTTTTTACTATTAAAGTTTTTATCAATCAGATCTCTAAAAATCTTTTTTGGTATTTTAAAAAATATCTTAAAAAAAAGATAATTTTGTTTTATCTAAATAAAATTGAAAATTGGATTTACTAAAACCTCTGTAAGAAATCACAAAGATAGGAAAATTAATTAACAATCAATTTTTTTTTTATTTACAGACAAAATAATTACAGGTAATACAAGAAACCCAAAAAAGAAATCAAAAAAGAAATTGAAGAATATGGAAGAAGAAGAAAAACCCAGATTCGAATCAAATCAAAGATAGCAAAATTAATGAATCATTTATACATTGATGAAATTAATTTTGTACAAAACTTAGATCGTTGAATGAAGCCATCTTTGATTGTTGATCGAATTTCGCCTTTAAAGAATGTCTCCGGCGATATTCTTTGTTATTTCCCGACGGCTCCACCACATCCGCCGCGAATCTTACCTTCTTCTTCATCATCCCTCTACTTTTCTCCGATCTTCCTGTAACATCATTAATTCCAATTTTACCCTTCCAATTTCAAAATTAAAATTAAAAAAAATCAAGACGGAGAGGTTTTTTGTTTTTGCTTACGGATTTCGAATTCGAACTTGTCCATGTAATCGGAGAGGAGTCGTTTATGAAATTGACTTGCTAGAAACACCACGCTTCCTGATACAGCGAAAACCGCCATGAAACCTAAGGAACTCTCCATCTCTGTATTTCTTTCTCTTTCTCTCTCTCTCTTTCAAAACTTTTCTTGTGAAATTGATGATCTGATAAACCTCTGTGTATCTTAAAACGGAAAAGAAATGGAGAAGAAGGGATCAGGGGACATGATCGGAGAAGAAGAGAATAAGAGAAGAAACATTGCGAATTAGAAAAAAACTCACAAAAAAACCAGGAAACACACAAATGACAGAGGATTTCCCTTCTTTATATATACACCTTTTTTTTATTTCTTTCTCAAATCGACCCAAATATTTTTATTTTTATCAAAAGGACCTAATTAAATTCATTTAAAATTGTCTTGTTTATTTATGTATAAATATTATATGGAGGGCAGTCTTTGTAATTGTAGCCTCACAATATTTTGTTCTCTGCTACAAAATAATGTTATAAATAATATTATGAGGCTATAAAATTCAATTTGAATTTGAATTTTATATTTTAAACTAGAAAAATAATAGTAATGTTAATCAGATTATAGATAAGATAAATCACATGGATGCATCTAGTATCCAAACGTTTTATTTTTGGAATTTTTGTTTTTAACATTCTCTTTAAAGATAAGATTTTGCTAAAAAGATTTTTTTTCTCACAAAACAAAAAAAAAGATTAATTTCTTATTTTACAACGGGCAGTCTATTTTTTTTACTTTTACTTTTTTTTATTTCCCTTAAATTTGGATAAAACCTAAAATCCTCAAGTCTAGATTTTCTAAAAGAATTTAAAAAATATTTCATTCCACCTTGTTTTTCTATAAATGCTCTAATTATTAATGTACATCCAAAATATACACTTGTTTTTAGAATTAAGGTATTTTTGTAAATCAAATTGAATTAGATTTTTTTTTTAAATCCCCTGATTTTCTAAGTAAATTATAATAATATGAATTTGCCTTATTTCTATTGCTGATTGGACTTATATATATATATATCTTTCTATATATTTGTCCCATTAGTTTTTATTTTTTGCATAATTATCCCATTAGTTATGTTTGTATTAGGACACTAGCAAATTTTAATAAAATAAATATCGAACCATATCAATTCAATTTTGTCCATTAGGTAAATTTATTTAAATTTTGTTCATTAAAGAAAGTTCAAATGGTTTTCATGTAATATATTAAAAAATAACTGAAGAGTGTTATGTGATCTAAAAGATTTAAATTATATATAAACCAAAATTTTAAATTTTATTTCTTTAATTTCTCAAACGACATTTTTGTCTATATAATATTTAATTGTATAAAAATCCTGTGAAGTAAAAGGTGTATTTTGTGGACCAAGTACCACGGATAAGTCAAACTTTCAACGCGTGAAGTGAAGTAAATTTGGAATTTTGCAAAATCCAAGAGAAATTGGAGAAATACCTATAACGTAAAATACTTTTGAGTTGTAAACACAATTTATGCACTAAATTCTTAAAAATATAAAACAGATTATCATGTAAAAATAAAAATAATCTATATTTCATTTTATCAAGACTAAAATTTATTTAGTCATATTATATGTCTAAAATAAAATATTCTAAAATCAATATTTAAATATTTACCATACAAAAAAATAGTTTAACAATTTTAGATTTTATGAAATATATTTTTACAAAACAATAAATTATAATAATGAAAATAAATAAAACAGATAAAAATATTTCTCATACAAGTCACCAAATTTACCGATCAAACTTCCATATCAATTCAAACTTAAATACACATGAAATTAGAAGAAAACAAAAATACACATGACATGATAAACTTTTGAATAAATATGTTTAACAAAACATCCTTTTTAATTATCTTAATAAAAAATAAGGAATTATTAAACTAAAATAAACCAAACTTCTAATGGTTTTAGCCAACATTAGACAGACTTTTTCACTAAAATGATCTATATTATAATTAATACATCATACATAAAAAGTATGTACCATGGATGGATCATCATCAACACCATAATACATTTAAAGACATACATTCAAATTTAAAGTTAAATGGATCTATATACACTACTACACACACATAAACAACAAGCAACCATGTTTTCATTACAGTATTAGAAACTGGTTTGCTTTTGTGTCTTAAGTTGCAGAGTTGAGTTTCATCCTCCTAAGTGAAAGATAAGCTAAAAGACGATAAACAATGATCATAGCTACAAGAGCACTCACTTCTTTAATCCCACTTTCTATCTCTTCACCATTAACACTTTCCAAGATTTGATCATATTGCACTTTCACAAGCAGCTTGAATGTGTGGTAGTTGAAAGACATGTAACGAATCCATGATATGAAAACTGGAACTTTCTGTAAAAGACAAAACAAAGTCAAGAATGCATCTTATAGATTCTTCTGATTCTGCAGATTTTGATTTCAGTGTTTTTAACCTTGACAAAGTAGCCACCAGAAAGCATGAAAGTCATTACAGTTACTGATGCTAAAGTTGTAGCCTTTTTTAAGTCCATTAAGCTTGCTCCTATTGCTAATCCAAGTCCCTACAAGAAAGAGCGTTTTAGTGTGTTGTTACATTTAGGACTGGGCATAAAACCCGGAACCAAAAAACCAAACCGAACCCAAACCAAAAAAAAATTCGGAACCGAACCAGAACCGGCATAAAGTACCTATTGGATCTTAAACTCGGGATCCATGGATATCGGGTAACAACCGGAACCGAACCAATATCCATTAGTACCCGAAAGTAACCATACTTTTTTTTTTCGGGTACTTTTTTGGTTTTTCAAGGATTTTTTTCGGTTTTTCGAGTATTTTTTCGGTTTTTCGGGTAGTTTATAAGTTTTTCGGGTATTTTTAAAATTTTTTATCAAGTATCCGAACCCGAACCGAACCCGAACTGGAACCAGAATCGAACCAAAATCTTCAAAGAACCAAACATATCCTATAATCATGGAACCAAAGTACCGAAAAACTGAAAATACCGAATCGAAACCGAACAGTACCCGAATACCCACCCCTAGTTGCATCAGTAGTTGATTGGTAAAACCCTAAAACCCTAAACACTAAAACCTTAAAACCCTAAACCTTAAACTCTAAACTCTAAATCCAAAAACCCAAAAACTCTGTTATGTATATATATACCTGTGCTGCAACAATGCAGAGGAAGACTGTGAGTACACTTAGGAAGAAGGACTCAGCTCTTAATCTCAATCCCGCCATGAAATATACAACAACTAGGAACAGAAATGGTAATATCAAGTCAAGTGGTAAGTCACTTGTGGTTCTCGCCACAAAATATGCACTTAATCTGTACATGTTGGATTCTCTTTCCTTGCTCAGCATTGCTCTTTCTTGAGGGAATGTGAAAATAGCAGTGAATACTGGAAAAAATCCCCAGAAAACGGCAATGAAGAAGAGCAAACCAACCTGAGATGGAAAAAGAGGTTAAGAGATTAGTATGTAAAAGGTTTTTGTGCTGTTTGTTTGCAGACCTACTTGATCTTGTAGACCTTTGGGGTGTTGACTATCTGATTGCCACCAGAGTAACCCTAAGATGATGGCTGTGGAGAGAACTTGAGTTACTCTTAACCAGCTGAAATAGTCATGTTTCCGTTCTTTGATTCCTCTTAAGGAAAGTATACAATACTGTTCCCACCAGCTTAATCCCCATTCTCGTTTCGGGCAAGTTAACATCGATTTAGCTTCTTCGTCTAGAGGAACTGGAGCCAAAAGTTTCTTCTTTTCTGTGAATGCAACTTGTGTCTTGTAAGCCTCCTCAAGATACTGTTTCCACATGAAAATTCACAGTTATTACAATATATATATGTAGCTTTAGAGACATCCATTTCTTGATTGTTGTAATTGAAGTTGAATCTAATAACTTTGTCTTACCTCATATACATCTGTAGGATCTGGCTTGGAAGGTGTCATCTCCTTGCACGATTTTCCCATCTTCAATTTCTCTTCTAGAGCTGAAGGTATTGAGATATCGTTCATGTTTCCATTAGCTAGGTCCAGCAAGAACTCCGCTGGGTTCATTACAAGTAGAGCAGAACATCCTATGGAAGAGAAATAAGACGTTGCTTCTAATGCTTTCCCAAAGTAAATTAAGCTTCCTCTGCTGAGTACAACAAGCTTGTCAAATCTGTGAAAGAGCCTGCTTGATGGTTGGTGAATTGTTGTAACGATAGTTTTCCCTGCCTGGAAACCAGCAAGTAAGAACTTGGATATGCATCATCCAATCCATACAAAAAATAAAACATGATTTCGAGGTGTAAAGCGTGATGTCTTACCTCTGCTATGCTTCTTAGCATCTGAACAATCTTTAGAGCAGTAGTAGAGTCCAAACTAGAAGTGGGTTCATCGAGTAAAAGAAGTGAAGGGTTAGTCATGATCTCATTCCCAATACAAACTCTCTTCTTCTCCCCACCCGAGACACCGCGCACGAATGACCCTCCAATCATTGTATCTTGGCACCTACATAACAGTCAGAATCTTCTAATGAGGTTGCACTATTAAGGTTATAAGTATATCCTTGAGCAGCTAGATGGTAGAAGAAGATGATAATTTACCTTTCCAATCCAAGCTCTTGGATAACACTTATAGCTCTTTGCTCCTTCTGCTGCTTTGTGAGGATTCTCGGAAGGCGTAAAAGAGCAGTGTAGGTCAGTGTCTCTTTTACTGTTAAGTGAGGAAACAGAACATCATCTTGGGTCACAAATCCAATCCTGCCATAGTGATTTCCTATGTTAATTTTGTACACTTATATGCATCTACAGTTTTATTAGGAATTAGATCGAGTTGGGGTCTTCTAGTAACCTGGTTTTCAAGTGCTTAGAATATGGTTTATCGTTATAGCTGACTGTCCCACGGATGTTTTGGTGACTCAATCTGCCACCAAGTAGATTGAGTAGTGTAGTTTTGCCACTCCCCGAAGGTCCCATGAGAGCTAGAAGCTCCCCTGGATATGCAGAACCACTAATCCCATTCAATATGCTCTTCTCTGATGAAGATGTTATTCCTTTTGTAGTCACCTTGTAAGTGATATCTATGAACTGCAAAACCACATAATAAGAATTGAATTTGGTCAGTAAAATTTTGCAGGAAAAATATATCTAATATGTCTGAATTTGCAAGAAAGCTATTGTTTTACTACATAAGTATGGCTTAAATTCTCTCTAATTTTTGGAGAACAATACCAAGATAACCATACCCTTTTGGTCCAGCGTGAAGCTCTGCTTCACATGTTGCCAATAACCAGTTTGAGCCTCCTAAGCTTGAGTTTTGGGCACCAAAGTTAGACCAACAGAGAAGTTAACAGAGGTTTCCAATGTCTATGAAGATTCATAATGCTTTCATAATGCAATGATGAAGATAATCTACTTCTTTATTGGAGACATGGCGTATATTCTTGTGCATAAACATTGTATAAGATATGAACAGACCCATTGAACCTGGACTGAGACTGACCAATGGCAGAAAAATCTAATATTTATATGGATATTTGTGTGTGGATGGTTTAGATACATCTCCATCAGTGCCTGCGCTCAAATAGATGGGTATCATAAGATCAATTTCCCTTGTTTTTTTTTATGAAAGTGCCTATCCGTGAAAATGGGTTACCTTCAGATATATAGGGAAGGTTGGTTCTGTCTGAAACTTGACCACAGTTGCTGCTTCAATATCTTCCACTGCAAAATGAACGATATTCTAGTAAATAAGAATAAGCCATTAAATCTCCAAAAGTTTGACAACAAGAACTCAATTCCTTACGATTATCATCATCATCACTGGAGGTTTTTGAAGCAATGATATCTTCATCATGTGGCACTGTGAAGCCAGTGAAAGAAAAGGAAAGTCCAAGAGAAGCGCTAGAAGCTCGGCTGAGAGCAGCACCACCACTTAAACCACCAAGATCAAGAGCAGGATGCGCACTCTTAGCCTTCCTTATGTGTGTATTCCTCCTGTTGTGGCTGCTACTGCTATGGCTAGGAGATGATGATGCTTCCCCCATCCCATGCTGCTTGCTCCAACTCCTTGAATGCTTCCCATGACTGCTGCTGAAATCAGGTGAACTAGACTTCAAAGATTCTGGCAGTGTCTCAGATTTGGCCTTGACCAAGCCTGATGATGATGAGGTTCCTATCTCCATCTTATTGATTTCCTCAATGTAGCAAACTCAAAACTGTTAAACTGATGGGATACAAACATAAACTATTTATAGAGCTGAGGACTGTAGAAGGTGAGAAAGTGAGTTACTAAAACACCCTCCAAGCTGTGATTAAGTTTACATTTACAGCATTTGGCCTTAGACACGTGATTGACATGAGACCATGACCAACTCATATACCAACTAATCTCTAGCTCATGCATTTTACAGATAAAGAGTTAAAGGTCTTATCTTCTTTTCTTCCCTTGTTTTAATAATTAGCAAAAGGCCAAAACCTGACTTTCGGTCCAAAGAAGGTAAGAGAGCAACACGTGGATCTTGATTCTTTAGACCAATATTGAGAAAAAAGATAACTTTCTTACCAAAATTTTCGTCCTGGAATCTGGACTTGAGAGTGTAACCGCAACATCTGTTGGAGCTCCACTTCAACACTTCAACTTTTAAGATGCTTTTGCTTTTTCAATATCTTACATCGTACCGATTCTCAAAGCCATGACTATTGTACATGAAATTATGGGGTTACATCTGCAAATATCTCAGAAACTTTATGAAGTTCATCAGCTCTTTTTCACGATACAACACAAACATCACACTGTGAGTTAAACACAGACGATGCAACAATAAGCTAGTGAGGCTGTTCTTCATTCCTGGAAAATGTTGAGATCTTTCACTCTTATTATTTCTTTAGAACGAAAACAAACAATTCAAGAAATTGATAACTAAAATCAAAAGGGTTTTTATCATCATCATTGGGTTGTCCAATAAACTCTCAACACTGCTTGGTCAATGGTACTTATTATTGTTATGATTGGCTCACAAAATCACAGTAAAAGAGAAGAGAAGAAGGCTGTTTCATGCCAGAGGAGAGTTGTTTTGGAAAATACGGTAAAGATGATCAATATCCCCAGTAGTCATTGCGGATTTCGTCATCAAACTTCTTCTTCAGTTCTGGGTGTTTCTCAAAGTACTCATCTGCTGTCATGGTGCTGAGCTTTTTCTGTTAGCAGCCAAACATATATCAGAATCCTCACAAAACACAGATCTAATCCAATATCATAGAATAATTTGTTTTTGGATTACTTACGCTTATTTCTTGGACGTCAACAATTTCTTTCTCCAGACGTTCAGACTCCTTCAATGAAGTCTGTTCTGCTTCTTTCAGTTCCACCAACTAAACATAGCATGAAACATGGCACAACAAACAAGCAAGTTACCAAAAACACGTCAAAGATGAGATTAAGAACAAAAACAATGTAAACATTCGAGTTTCCAGCTATTATTGCTCACCAAAGCATCAAACTTTGGTTTGTATTCAGGGGTAACATTGTCCACGTACTTGGGAACCTCAATGCCTGCGCCAATCAAGAAACAGAAATAGAAGATGCTCTATACATATATCTCCAAAATCACAACAAATCATCAATGTGGAGACATCGACTTAAGAACTAAATACAAACCAGTGGAAAGGAAAACACACTTCTGTATTGTGCAGGATAATTAGAAGTTACACTCGCTAGGATAAGTTCAACATTAGCTTTACACAGTAACATTTACTTACTGTCATAAGCTTCCTTGTACATGTCCACTATGCGAGACCCAACTCCCCTTCTGTAGAATTCCCAGTCAATAGGTTCAGGTTCCTGCATAAATCAGATAACACCACAAATCAGAATACAAAACAAGATCTTATCAAAAATAAACCCACGTTGTTTCTAAGATCGACTGATCTAGATATCATGTATTGCTTAAACACTTATCCCTAGAAATTCTATCAAGCGAAAATAAGAATCATTGTCACGCAATCGGAAAATGCAAATAGAAAATGAAAACACGAGATTCGCGTATGAAATCACCTAATCGAATCGAGAATACGAATGTCGAATCGAAATGATGAAGATCTAAATCCTAAACCTATCCATACGAGAATCGGAGACGAATAGATGAGAAAATCAGATCGATGATAAGGAAATCAAAGAGAATGAACCTGGCTGAACTTGGTCTGTAGCTGGCTATTGACCTCATCGAAAGCACGACGGAGAGTGGAGAACTCTTTGCGAGCCTCATCAGAGACAAGGAGCTTAGCCATACCATCCCAATCGATAGTCCTGGAAGCTTTGAAAGCAACATCGGCGATCTTCTTACCAGCTCCGCTCATTTTTCTCGTTCGTTCTGAATTCCCCCAAAAACACACTGATGAATGCGGAGGAGAAGAGAAGGGTGGAAGAAAAAGAGGTGCAAAACTCGTCCGACCAAGTGAAAGCCCTAGAATACCAAATATTGCTAAAATGACCCCTTCATTTATTTTTGTTTCCACTATTAGTCCTTTATTATTCAATATTAACTTTAAGTACTTGTTCCTTTTCCTTTTGCGACAAATGTTAATTTCTTTGTGTAAAAGTTGATTAGTGTATTTTAGATAATTAATTATTTTCGTTGAGAATTTTGATAATCGGATTATTTAAATCGGATTTTCTTATATCAAACCCAAATTTTAAATATAAATGAAACTATAATATTATTTTAACCGAAAAATATAATTTAAATTTAACACATAACAGAGTTTTTGTAAACTTGAAATTATATTACTATAATTAATCCAAATTTCAATTATATTTTTGCTTTAAAGATTTAATTTTATATTTAGAATTTAATTTGATAAAAGAGTTCAATAAAATCAGATATCAAAATACATAGTTTAAAAAAAACATTTCGATAATTGAAAGTTTATTTTCGCAAAACAGAAATAATTAAGGGTTTAGAAGACTATAATCCATAAAATTCTCGTATCCCTGCTTAAATCCAGATCTTATTTTGCAAATCATCAATCTTTCTTATGTTTATAAGTTACATACACAAATCCGATTTCAACCAATCAAAAACCAAGCAACTTCACAAGTTCACAACACTCATAAAACCAAAAAAAAAAAAAAAACACAGTTTCAAACAAAACTATATATGTTCATTCCTCTATAAATTCCACCTTAAAACCAGATCATTATCGGTTACTACTATGGTCCTAATCACAAACATGTAAAACATTCGTTTATGGATCGGTTCTAAGCACAAACACGTAAAACATTCATTTAGGGTCCAACTACAATTTTAAGAAGAAAAAAAATCATAATATGAAATGGATATATAATTTTGTTTCCCTTGAGTCCCGAAAATTTTAAGAGTTTTCAGAAACCGGACCCATTGTTTTCGATCTTCTAAGCACCTGTAAACCTCCGTACAGTAGTCCTCGGCGACCGCGAGAACGAAAACCGTTTCTTAACCGGACCATTCATCTTCTCTGCCCCTACAATACTAACCCTTGCTCGTGCCTTAGCAGCCTGTGTAGGCGCCATATAACCAGGAACTGAAGACTGTATAAAACTGCCAACACTTTCATCATCTCTACTAGAAATTGACCCACAAACACTATGCCTCCGTTGACAATTTTGCTCTGATTCCACACTTCTTGAATCTTCATCACTTATAATAACCTGTCTTTGTCTTAACCTCAATATTGGACTTGACCCTTTAACCGGTGTCCCTCTTCGACTAGTCGAAGTTCTGCTACGCGACATTGTTGGAGTACTAGTGAGTTTCTCTTGTGTGGCTAAGTGGTTTTGGTTAGGGTGTGTAGCCATCCACCGTTCTAACCAACTCCAGCCCCAATGTGGATTGTTTGGGTCCATAAATGTTTGAGTTTCTAACTTTGAAGAGGTTTTATTTGGCTTCTGCATTTGAAGTTTGAGTTTTTAGTATTGAAATGGTTTATGTTTTTGTTAGAGTAAGTTGATTTACCTGATGAGTGTTTGCATAGGCAAGTGTTCGTTCTCTTCTTATTGTAGCTTCTTGCTTGTTTAAGATGTTTTCTTTGAGTTTCTCACGTGACATTTTACTCTCATCCCAATCTTCTCCTATCTATTTGGAAAAAAGTTATATAGAGTTAAAAAGTGTTGGAATTATGAAAAAAAAAATTATACAGTTTTGTGGTTTAGCCAAAAGAAAACCCCACATATTTAAATTGGAAAAAAACACTATGTTTTATGTTTGGTAAAAAAAATCTTCCATTTTATTTTTGGGCGAAAAAAAATTTATAGTTTCGCTGTTTAGCTGAAACCCTCACAAATTTGAATTGGCAAAAAAAAACTCGCTAGTTTGTTTTTTTAAACAAGATGGTGAATTTTGGTACAACTAAAAAAATTAAAGAAAAAAGAACTGGTTAAAGTTTTTGTC
>KE152305.1:58269-72524 GCA_000411095.1 Aethionema arabicum | reverse complement strand
GGAGATGGGCTTTTCTCCGCCGTGTCAACGACATTAGCCGCCGATGAATCTCCGCCGATGGTCGACTCTGCTATACTGGAACTGTTCTTATCTAGCTTCGAATTTGTTCAATCACAGGTTTGTTTCTTATTAATTAATTTGTTATTTCTTAATTACTCGATTATTATTAATTGTTAGTTTTAGAATCAGCTATTAAAAAATAGAATATGGTTTAGTAGATGGTATTAAATGTTTTTTTGAGACATTTATTTCTAATTATATGGGATTTTATAATGTTTATGTGTCAGCTACTCTCGGATATAATGAGAAGATTAAATCTAGTTTTGGAATAAATCCCACATCCGTCCCTGGACTGACTTTTCAATTAATTAACTGTTTTTGTTCATAGAGCTCTAAACCAGCAATTGATTTGATTAAACCGGAAATTGTGATTTGGTTTAATCCCTGGTTTAGAACTTAAAACGTTGGTGCTCGTTTTAGTGGTTTTTACGGTTTTTTTCATCATATCAATTCAGTTTTGGTTTGGTTTATATGATTCTATATATATTATTATTTTTTGGTTTTAAAAAAATAAAATTGATTCAACTAGCGTTTCAAAAAATTTATTTTGGTTAAATTTTGTTAGAAAATTTTACAAAAATACATTAATTATAAAACAAAAATATTTTTGTATATTTAATTTGGTTAAGTTATTTTTTGTAAATGTTAATGAATTACTGTATTTTTGTAAAACCTTTTTGTATATTTCTTTAAAAAATTTAGTTTTTTTTTCAGCTCCTCTGTTATACACCAACAAAGAAGTTAATTTGTGTTTTAATCCAACATTGATTATATTTTAATAAGTTTTTATATATATAATTTAACAGATAAAACAAGGCATGGAAAGACAAACCAAGAAGCTAGTAGTCTTAACCGGTCATTCAGCCGGTGGTTCAGTTGCTTCTTTAACCTCACTTTCCCTTCTCTCTCTTCCTTCTCCTTCCTTCAACCTCCTCTGCATCACCTTCGGTTCTCCTTTACTCACTAACCAAACCCTTTCCTCCTTAATCTCCCGGTCACGTCTCGACCACAACTTCTGCCACGTGGTCTCCATCCACGACCCCATTCCAAGACTTCTCCTTTCTCCTCCTCTCCCCTCTAACATCACTCATCAAATCTCAACACTTCTCCATCTCCAAGACAGTTTTTTAACAACAAGAAATGACCAATTCTACCCCTTTGGTACTTACCTCTTCTGTTCAGACAATGGAGGTGTTTGTCTAGACAACGCTAGTTCAGTTCGTAACATGCTTATTCTACTAAGTAATTCTCGAACACCGATTATTGAACATCATCTCAAATACCAACACTATGTTTCCACACTTTCTCAACAGTTTCTCAAATCAAGAACCTTTCTTGGTGGGGGTTTTTCAGACAAAAGTGTATTATTCGCTGTGGAATCTTTAGGATTCTCTAATCAAGAAGTAGCAGGTGTAGCTGTCAAAGAATGTATAGAAACTGCAACAAGAATCGTACGAGCTCCGATTATACGAGCTACTGAGTTAGCTATTGAGTTAGGAAACGTTTTATCTTCAAGACTTGAGATTCAATGGTACAAAGATCGTTGCGATGCCTCAGAGGAACAACTTGGTTACTATGACTTTTTCAAGAGAGGATCATTAAAAAGAGATTTCAAAGCAAACTTAAGCCGTTTAAAGCTAGCTAAGTTTTGGGACAAAGTTATCGATATGATTGAAAAAAATGAGTTACCTTTTGATTTTCATTTAGGTAAGAAATGGGTTTACGCATCACAATTCTATCAACTCTTAACCGAACCACTAGACATTGCAAACTTCTACAAACACAGAGATCCAAAAGCAATTGGACATTACATGGAAGAAGGAAATAGACCAAAGAGATATGTAGTGATTGATAAATGGTGGAGACAAGGAGGAGAACCAAATAAAGCAAATGGTGTTCGAAGTAGATATACAAGTGCAACACAAGATACATGTTTTTGGGCTAAACTTGAAGAAGCAAAGGAGTGTTTAGATCAGATAAGAAGAGAGAATGATCCTCAAAGGCTAAACCTTTTATGGAAAAATATTGTTGGGTTTGAAAGTTATGCTAAGAACTTGAAGGAGAAAATGGAAGTTTCTATGGATGTTTTAGCGAAGAGATCGAGTTATAGCTTATGGGTGGAGAATCTTGAAGCTTTAAGATCTGAATTGGGTACTAATGGATTTCATATGATCATTGATGAAAGCTCTGCAATGGAGACTTGATGGGTAATTTTAAATCAATAATGATCATCAATTTTATGCAACTTTTTCTCATTTCTCTTTCTAATGTTATGTTACATTACACACTACACGAAAAATATGACATTGCGACATATTTTGCAAGAAATAAATCATTTGTAGCAAATATCTGCAAAAAATTGCTTCTATGTTGCTACAGTAATCGATTTAACACTAAATTCTCGCAATTTGCAACAATTTGTAAAAAAAACCGATACAAAGTTGTATCTATTTTTGCTACAATTGGTCATAGTGTTTGGGTATAATTAAAATGTTACAATTTGTAATTACTCTGTTTGTTACGATATGGTTGTAGCATTTACATTTCATGTTGTTACAATTTCTTTTGTAGCAACGCGACTACAATTTGATTATTGTCATTAATATGTAACTCATTTAAATTTTCGAAAATAACAGTTGTTTGCTACATTTTTATGTTGTAGCAATTTTACTTTGTTCTTGTAGCATATACGACTCTTAAACCATTATATTGGAGCTCTAATAAGGTCTAACATGGAGAATTATGATAGTTAAGCAAAAATATAATATAATCCCCACATAGGATTTTAATTTCTTGGAGATTGCTATAATATTTCAACACATGATCCAAGAAACTCTTTTCCCCATCAAGATTTTCCTTTCCAAGTCCAAAAATTAATGAAAAAGTCAAAGTAAAAGTAATAAAAAAAACTGATCAAACCCTAAAATTCCCATAACTAAGCCGAACAAATAGCTTCAATGTACACAAAATAAACCTCACTTCCTTAATCTCACTTAGCTCCAAAACACTTCTCCCTAAATAAGCAACAATAAATTCAAAATTACGAGGCTTTTGCTCCCTTTTCCCTTCCTCTCCTCCACTCTCTACCCTCCACGTGTCATACCCTCTCCACATGCATGCGTATAAAATCTACAATCCCTAGTTTACCAAAGAGGAGAAAGGTCAAAAAATGGAGAGAACAGGAGCTGTGACGTCATCATTTATATGGCGACCTAACACTGAGATATCTCCAAGCTGTCCACGTTGTGGATCTTCCAATACAAAGTTTTGTTATTACAATAACTATAGTTTAACACAACCTCGTTACTTTTGCAAAGGTTGTCGGAGATATTGGACTAAAGGTGGCTCTCTACGGAACGTCCCCGTCGGTGGTGGCTGCCGGAAATCTCGCCGACCTAAATCCTCCTCCTCTTCTTCCTCCTCCTCCTCCAATACTCATAAGATTAGTCCAAGTAGCTCTAATGGTGGTTCTCCAAGTATAGATCTTGCTCTTGTCTATGCTAATTTCTTGAATCCAAATCTTGATGATTCCAAGACTAGTAATGATCATCATGATCATGATCATCAAATGTTGAATGGTACTTTTAAAGATCATGAATCATTGGTTCCTCCTATTGGTGTATCTTTAGGGTCTACATGGAGTATGGACATCAATGATCATCATGATGATCAAGGTCGGTTCTTTCATGAGGACGGTAGGCATCAATAATTTTTTTTGAATTACCAATAATTTTTTTTTCTTATGGTTAAAAGACATCATTCTTTTTTTTTTAGGCATCGATAATTTTCGAACCGACGCTGATGATGAACATCATCAGAATGTGGAGGATTGTGGTTATAATGGATTGCCTCCTTTTCCTGGTGAAGAACTTATTTCTTTAGATCAAAGTAATGTTTGGTCTGATGCTTTGTTGATTGATGTGAATCCGGTTCAATCTCGTGAACCGGTGGTTAATTTTGGTGAAGAATCTAATGAATCTACCAATATCTTGTTTGGAAGTTGGAGCCCTTTTGACTTCTCAGCTGATGGATGATTTTATTTTAATATTTAGTTTATATATATATAAGTTTGTATTTAATTATTTATACTTGTGTTATATAATGTTATACTTTGAATACAGTTTTATGTTATATGAAATGTTTATGGATCGTTTCATGTAATTAAGAGATTTGATTGATGTAAAGTATGAATTTTTTAAGTGGTTAATATATAGTAAATGGGATTCTATATTAAAATGTTTTGATTATAAGTAATTGGTGATTTTTTTGGTACTATTTTAGTTGCTTTCAAGAATTGCACATGGGATGTCTTTGTCTTTGGATTCGCTTGAGATTTGATGTTACTTGAACTTGCATTTTACAGAAAGTGAGACACACACACATATATACACACGTGTACCAAAGATGCGCACGTGTGCTAGCCTTCTCTTCAAAAGGAGTGTGTCAGAGAATGAGCATATTTGTTTCAGGGTTTCTACTTTTATTTTAACTCTTTTCTTAGATGTAGGCTTCTCTCAAAATTAAACGTTCTTATATTTAAGGAATTCCAGTTTATTTATTATCTCTTCCAAAACACAACTCAAACATAAATCCGGGTGTGGCGTCAAAATCGATCTAGTGGTTTTTCACTTGTAATTTCTTCCTTCTATTTATAAAGATATCCGGATTTAAATAGTAGTAGTTGTATTTAATTTGTACCACAAAAGACCAAAAAACTCTGCTTGTGGCTCCAGCATTTTCCTAGCTAATCAAAATACTTCATATTAGTAAATTATGTAATAGTTCCAAAGTAAAATTAAGAGTACTAATAAACTATACAAAAGATAAAAAAAATTGTCATTTTTTATGACATTGTGTCAATTAAACACTAATGTTTTTTGTGAATATTATAAAATTTTACGTATAAAATAATTTAAACAAAGTTTTGTATCCGAAAAACTATTTTGTGTGCCATATAAAACATATTTTCTTGTCATTTATTCAGGGTCGCCCCAAGGGAAGTGTTGTGAGGCATTCGTCTCGACCTCCAAATTAAACTGGTCTCTCCAAATTAAACTGGTCCCTGATCGTGTATTTTCTTTTGTAAAAAAAATAAAATTATTTTTCCTTATTAAAATATCGGTTCTAATTTCAAATTTTGCTTGAGATTCCCGTATTTTTAGAGTCGACCCTACATTTATTATAAATATATATTTTAGAGTGGATGGAATTTAAGAAACCAATGTCATAATTATAAAATGCTATGTATATAAGATAAAATAAAAATAGAAACTAGAGAGAAAACAGAAAAGAAAATGCATAATTATTAATTAATACATTTTGGTGAAATATATAATGGAAGAAATAAAGCAAGTTGTGTTAAGAGGCAAGCAAATAAGTTAACTTAGAAAGTTGTTTAATATTGAGGTTCGTGCACATCACACACCTTCCGAAAACTCTCCACTTGATCCAAGAAAATAGTAGACTCTTTATTATAATTATTTATATTATTATTATTAGAGAATAGAAAACCAAAATGTATTTAAGAGATTACAATTTTTAAAAGATTAATATAATCGGGAGGTAATCTTCACTTCTGAGGCCCTCCACATCATATTTTCATTGTCCAATTATTGCTTGACACGTCACCACTTTTTAACACATCAACATTCTCACTACACATCAGCATTTGCACACGATCTGAAAATTAAGATTAAAAAAACCTACTTCGTCTCAACCCAATCCTTCTTGCTTTAAAATCGTTGTATGTTCATTCAAGCTCCCTCTTTGACAGTTTCAGAACTCTCCAATCTTGAATATCTCGCTTCACATTCATCGAACGGTAACTGACATGTGATGTTTCCGCATATAAAACGAGATATATTGACTCTCTTCTGCTTCCACCAAGAAGAGCGCGCTTCGAATTCCGGTGACGTCAAGAAGCCTTCACACCTGGTTGGAATTCCGGTAACATAGGCGACGATGGCAGACGCTTTTTGTCCTCGTCGGCTCCACAACAGTCGTCATTCGGGGAATTGGAATTGTGCTGAGGAGAGTGCCATCAGATCTCTGCAGGTATGTAAATAACATTTGGCTTCCGTTGCATGCGTTTTTGGATTATGCCTGCATTCTCAAAGGTTGTCGTGTATTGTACAGGAAAGTGTGAAGACTACGCATCCTCAATTGTCAGATGAGTCGAAGATTTACAGAGTTGTCCGAATTTATATCTGCTGATCAAATGGTAAGTATGGAATGCGTTCTGAATTTATATCTATTGTTTGAATTCTCCTAGATATTAGCTATTTTTAGCTTACCCATTTCCTTTGATTTGTTCTGTATGATAAATTCAGCTGTGATTCCAAATATAAAATGGTATGGCGTCGAAGGGGATTACAATGTTTTAGTGATGGATTTGCTTGGTCCAAGTCTAGAAGATCTGTCTAGCTATTGCAACATGAAGTTTTCATTGAAGACAGTTCTCATGCTTGCTGATCAAATGGTAATGTTTTTGATTGATGCATTGCAATTATGTAATTCTGCTATTGATTCCCCTTTTTGTCAGATCTTTATAACACCTTGTGTCAGATAAATTGCCTAGAGTTCATTCATTCGAATTCATATCTTCATCGTGATATAAAGCCTGACAATTTTCACCTGGTCATGCTCTGGAAGCTAAGACATTAGTATAAACTACTGTCTTTTGACAATTATTTTGAGAATAGCTGTCACAGAAGTGGTCGCATATTTGATCGGCCGACGAAGATAGCTTGATCAGAAAATTAATCTTCCAGCAACTAATATCTGGAGTCGGCTATTGTCATGCAATGGTATGTAGTAGATAAGTGTTTGTGCAACTTACAGTCTTATATGTTCTGGTTATTTTGCAGTTGCTGTACTTGGTTTCAATGATGTACTCTGATTTTTCTTTGGGTTTCTTTGTGTGAAGCAAATTTGTCATCTTGGAGAATACATTGTTGGATCTCGTAGATTGATCATATCCCAAAAGCTGAGCCTTATCATGTTGGTGTTTTCTCAGCAGAAGGAAGAGTTAAGCTATGCAGACTACTATATCATGATTTTTGTGGATAGAAGTAAGTCATTATTTTATTATATAATTTTAATAATTTATTCGTGCCTATACAGTTCTTTTAACTCTTTTGCAGATCATAGGATAGATTTTTCTCCTACCAATGACTGAAGTTAGTCCACAAGTAGGACAATTTCTTCTTCAGTTATATTGACAAGTAACTCTATTCTTATATGTTTAGTGTGTCCATTTTTTAATCTATTGCATTATTTCTTTCTAAAATTTTTTTTTTCAATATATCTCATATCTCTTCAAATACTCGCAAAATTTTGAACCGTTATTTGTGACATATTTAACGCCATCCCAACAGATGTGATTGAAACCAATTGGAGCTGCAATAAACTCCAACGTAGGATTTGTGTCTTGTAGTTGCTGATCTCTATTTACCTTAATTTTTAACTACAATGGAATTTGGTAATAGAGAGAGTAGCATGTCATGCCACTTCCTGCTGCCTAAACTTCTTAAGGTTTGTTAAGGTAAGTGACTTAACTTATTTATCTTGTAATGTCTTGGTCTTATGTATTATATTTTTCCAGTACATATCAAGTTGCTAGCTGTTTCCTTTTGTGTCTATTAATAAGAAATTAATTCATCTTATGAAAACTCTTTAATTTTTTGTCGAATTATTTTGAACTATTGTAATTATATTAAAGTAAGTGAATTTCTAAAGTAGTAAGAAAAGTTTTTAAAATTAATTTTGGTGGTATGTAAATTTCTAAACTAATAAGAAAAGTTTATATAATTAAGTTTAGTTTTTTTAACGCATTAAGTTTGTTTTTTTAAAGCAATTAAGGTTGGTTTTTTGCAAACGCAAATCAGTTTGGCTTCATCATTAAAAGTACTGGAATTGATTCAAATGTTGAATTTAAATAGTTTGGGGGAAAAACGGGTGCACTTTTTTTAGTTTAAAGAATTCAAAACTGAATTTGAAACCTTTGGGTTCTTTGTGATTTAATCCTTCTATTTTGTATTAAATCTGTTTCCTATGCACAAAGGTTAAAGCAGAAGCTTAGGCTAAATTTTGTCCTCAAAATTTGTTTTCTGAGGTTTTTTATACTGCAAATCTGCAACACACGAATTGGTTTCTGTTTCTTTTTTTTGTGTTAACCTCTTAGTCTATTCCTTAAAAAAGTGTGCACCCTGTATAGAGTTTTGGTTACAAGGGATGAATTGCATCTAACAAGAGTACGTTAACAAGAGATGGGGAGTTCCTGATGAGATTTAGTGCTCTGTTTTCTTTGATTTTTGGCTACCTTTGACTGTTCTTTTAATTGTTTATTTGTTTTTGCTTCAGGCTTGTGTTTTGCTATGTTAGTGGGTTATTTTACAGGATTCTTTGAATTGGTGATGGTTGATATAGAGTCAACCAGAGACTCATAAGTTTGATGCCCATTTCCTTCCTTTTTAAGTTATGTTCATGTGCTAAAGAGTACCATTTAATCGAGTTGATTTTGCCCATGTAATCTGAACTTCGACAATGACTGCCTACGTAGTAAAAAGCCAAGCAATAAAAGTCTTTGATCTTGTTCTTGGGTTAGAACTTTGGGGTGCTTTAGATCGAAGATTGATGAGAAGAGCCTGATCTCCCTTGTGAAAATGCTCATGAACTTCAACAATGCTGGTTCGTCAAACGGTCGGACTAAAAAGAAAAATTATTAAAATGTAAAGGAAAATGATAATGGGTTGGAGGTCAGCTTAGTTATTTGTTGTGGTAAATCATCACGAAATAANTCATCACGAAATAAAAAGGATAATAGTAATGGTTCTCATTGACAATTATAAATTATAATGCAAAAGAAATCAATATGAAATTTCATTCAACCCATTTCTAAAAAACTATAGCTAAGATTTGAGAGAAGTTATACGGATTAGCCTTTACATGATAACTGATGCTAAGTTTTTTTTATAGGTTTTGCTTTTCTCGTCCCCTNTTTTCTTTTTCTATCGTCTCTTCTCTAACACATAATGACATTGGTCTTCAGTTGATTAGTGTCAAAAAAAATCTGTGTAAATATATGTGTATTGGTGTATTATTTGAAGAATTAGTGTAGAAATATCACTTCAAGTTAATTCATTTACAAAACAGAGAATATGATTTTTTGTAGTATTAAATTTGCTTAAATTTATAGCTTTGACTTAAAAGAATTATATGAAATATAGTTTTGAAAAAAACTATAAGTATAAACGTTATAGGAACAAAATGTATAGAAACTTTGAATTAACAAAAGTTATAAAATCACATAGCAATATGATACACTCTTATACGATGAGTCAATGGAAGCAACAGCTTTAAGAGAAACAATTGTGAGGATGATGAATTGCGAAGGCAAAAAATGCAAAGAGCTATTTCGGGTTTGTGGTGGGTTGTACGAAATATCACAAGAGAAGACGAAAAGCTCCAAGGGAATTCATACCCTTCATATAGCAAGAATGATAGATAAATTATTTGATCTTGAACATAGTGAATATTTATGTAAAAGAAATTACATATATTTGAGTTATATCAATCTTAATCATATTCTATATACATAATATGTATTGTAGTTTCTAAAAAAAAAATTAGGAGAATATGATAACTGAATTTATTGATAATATTATAAAATCTTAGATGCATATAAATGAGGAGATGATATATGAAAACATTGTTATTTACTATACAAATTATAAGAAAAAATATCAAAACTGAATATTAGCATAAAAAATATGGTTCAGATAAGTTTATAATATTTATGTACTAATATAACATAATTCTATAATATACAATCAAAATAAAAATTTTAGAAAAAAATCTGCGCGTAGCGCGGATGTAATCCTAGTATAGTTAATGGTCCATCTTGTATAATAATAAGTTACTAACCAAAGAAATACATTTACGGTTTTTGTTTAATAAAAGAGTGTCAAAAAGATGCAATGTTTTTCTTTTGAAAAGGTATTAGCAACCTATGTTACTTGAAAATGGAAACCAAAACGTAAGAGAGAAACGTTTCGAAAATATAAAATGTCTACTTAAAAAAATATAAGATTGAAAATGTTTTGAAAACGTGTATATATATATATATAAATTAAAAAATATATGATAAAATATCTAAACATATAAATCAGAAAAACTAATATGTTTAACAAATCTTATGACTTATGATGATATAGTAATCGATGANATATCCTTAAACTTTTTAATTTTTTTTTTCAAATGTTTTCAAAAATAAAAAAAAAGTTTTAGAGAATTTCAAGAACCATGTTTCCAACACATTTTCAAAATTGAGAATTCTAGGAAACGCGTTGCGTTTCCATCACGTTTCTATTATTGTTTCTGAAACCTCTCCAGACAAGAAACATAGTCTGATCGGAGTTTTTCGTACAACCTAGCTAGCAACAAAATTACAAATGGGTTATTCATATATGACCATATTAATAATAAAAGAAAACATTTACATAAACTATTTTGGTAATAATATCCCCATTTCGAGATATATACGAGAAATTATGTAAAATGTTCTAATTCAATAATTTTTACAAATTTACTCTAATATTTGATGGTATATATATTAATAATACAATTTTATCTAGTGTTAAGATATTTTGCTTGAATTAAAACATTTTTGAAAATTCATCAATTTTTTTTACAGAAAATTTTACAAAATAAACGTGAAATCTTATTATTTTTTTTAACTTCAAAAAATCATATTATCTCTCTCGAGCATACGTTTTTTTAAGAAATTTATACTCATTTTTATTGTAATTAACATTTATACGTATTATTTTATTTTGTTAACATTATATTTAAAAATTGTGTTATAAACCCAAAAATAGAAAATAATTTCTAATATATTTATTTTATATTATATTTAACTTTTTTTTAAATGTCTCCAACAACACCATAATAATTTGGATGTAAATCATTTAATTGGACTCTTATCACAATAATTAAGGAATGGAAGCTAGATATTCTAAATAGTTTTTGCCAAATATTCTCATCGGACATAGTTTTTAATTTCCTTTTGAAAAGTTAAAAAGATGACATTAAATTTAATAGGAATTATGAAAAAGAAAATATCAACTCTACTATGAAATTAAAAAGAAAGTAACAAATTAATGGCTTTTGCAAAACCAATCTAACTATAGACATGATTTCATAAGTCATGCGTAAATATATTTATATTTGAATCATAAGTCATGCGTAAATATATGTGTGTGTTAATTAAGTGTATCATAAGTCATGCGTAAATATATTTAATCTTGAATATATTTTATTTAATTATAAGTATTTGATTATTTTAATGGGTTAATAAGAATTACAAAATGTGACTAATAAATAATTTAAATAAATACGAATTTTGTGTTTAATATAAAATATAGATAAATATTGATAGATTGAATAATATTCACGTTGTCCCATAAAAATATTAATGTTTTAGTCTTTATTAATTTAAATGAATTAAAATCATGTAAAAATGTAAATTCCAAAAGAAAAAACAATTTATGAATTGTTTATTTACTACGCAAAATGTTCTAATTCTAAGTAGAAAATGTTTAATATAAAAAAATAAAAAAAATAATTAAGGAAATCAAAATGGAAATTAATCGACGAAAAAGAAGAAATGGAAATTAATAAGAGAGGAAAGAAAAAATGGAAATTAAAAATAAGTTTTGTGCTATAAAATCCGTTGTGTTGTTTCTCCGAAGAAAATATAGAAACCAGTTTCGGAATTCGAAGGTGCTCCGTGCTCTCGATTCATAGCTCGTAAGTGCTCTCCTTCCTTTCCCTTCAATCTCTTCAATTTCGCGATTGCTTCTTCCCCAATTTTTGCTTTCACCTTTTTGATTTCTCAGTTTTTTTCTTATTTTGCTGCTCTATGAATCATATATCTCTTCTTCGGTTGTTTTAAGCGTGCCCTAGACTCCTCGTCCTAGTTACCAGTCGCTATCGAATTTTATAAGTATACAGTGTCGATCGAGAGATCACGTTTCTAGGTTAACTAACTGTAAGGCTGGGTATTCGGGTATCGGTTTGATTCCGGTTCTGTATTTTCAGTTCTTCGGTTACATGACTATAGATTATTGATTTGGTGTTTAGATTATTGATTTGGTGCATTTGTGAGAATTTTTTATTTGGGTGTTTGTTTGCGTTTAGGGTGTTTGTTTGCGTTTAGATTATTGATTTGGTGCATTTGTGAGAATTTTTGTTGTCTTCATATTTGTTTGTGTTCTGCTTTTAAGAATCTTGTCTGATTTTATACAGAAATATAGATAGAGTTGAGCAAGTGTTCTAAAATGGTGAGAGGAGGATCTCGAGTTCTACACCTGGTGAAATCATTCGTTCGTTTCCTGCCAGAGGTTGAGAATGCTAACAGGAACGTGAAGAGCATCTACAGAATGATCTTTATCTACATCTTTGTTGTCTGCAACAAGTTTCATCTCTATGGAGTTCATTGTACAACTGATGAGAATGCACTCTATTGGTTACGTTTCATTCTTGCATCAAACCGTGGGACTGTGATGGAGTTAGGTCTTACCCCTTTTCTCATATCTGGACTCATTATACAACTCTTGATGAGTTACAAGATTACTCAACTTGACTACAATGTTCCTGAAGATCGTGCACTCTTGTAAGTATTGTTTTTATCTCTTCATAATTGTCACTATGAGTGTTATTATTATCTCTTTCAGGATGTTTCTGTTTCTGTTATAGATTTTAGCATGTGATGTTGTTGTGAGTAGCTATGTTGCACGGGAACGCTAAAACCATGCCGTTTCCTGTACCCGTAACGTTTCTGAGAAAAATGGGAACGTTTCACCTTTGTTTTTAATTCGTTTTACAAAAATACTTATTCATCTTTCCATTTTTTCTCATGTTTCCTTTTCTTATTTAAACTTTATGGTGTTTTTCTAAACACTTCCCTGGCAGGAAACCCACATTATGGTGTTTTTTCATTTGGAGAGTTATTGAAAAATTTATGATTTAGTTTTATTTCTTTAAATCTATGGTCTGCTGTACCCGTATTTCTAAAATTTTTAGTTTTGCCGTTTCCCGTTCCGGTCCCTGTTCTACTCACTGAGTAGTACTAGTAATATTGTTTAAATCATAAATTTTGTAGGAATGGTGGTGGGAAGCTGCTTAGTATTGTGATTGCGATTATTGAGGCAATTGCATATGTTATTTGTGGAATGTATGGTCCTGTTGGAGAGCTTGGTGTTGCAAAGGCCTTTGTGATCATTCTCCAGCTTTTCTTCGGCGCAATCGTTATGATCTGCCTTGCAGAGGTCGTGGCTCATGGTAATGGTGATGGTCAGGGACCAGCAATATCTGGATCTGGTAGGTTAAGTTCATAATCATTCATCTTCTTCCTCTCCCTTGTCTTGTGATTGTGGTTCTAGTGAGTGTTCTTGTGATGTGAATTGCTAAAACTTTGAAAATTTTGATGATACACAGTGAAAGACTTATCTGGAAAGCATTTAAAAGCAGCCAATCTATCATCAACACTAGACGCAGAGCTGACTTTGAAGCTCAAAAGTTAACGCAGGCAAGAACAAAACATCACCACAAGACAGTATTAAACTAGTTATAGAACTAATTAAATCTTTAAATGTTAGGCTCATTATTTTTTATTAGCCCACCTTTCTCTAATGTAGTGTTCAATTAGCCCACTAATTTCTTTTAAAGTGGATTAATCTAAGAAAAAAACTTAAATCTATTAAGTTTTTAATAATAAAAATATATTGTATATATCTTTAATTCATTTACTTAACATTCTTGATTTTCTATAAATCGTAACTAATGAATTAAGAATTTGATTAACAGTTAATTTGATCTAACAGAATAGTGTATATTTAGTTACACGTATAAATGCTAAATGTGAAATAAAATGAATTTTTTTAAAATTATGTTTATTAGTTACATGTATTACATCATCATCATCTATATATTATTTGAGAAGTACAATTTTTGAAAGCACCAAAAAATTGATTTATTTACAAAATATGCCACTTAATAGTCTATGAGAGATTTTTAATTAAAAGGACAAAACTGGAAATTCATATTTACACATTTAATATTATTTATTATTTATATATATATATATATATCCCCTATATATTATTTGAGAAGCGATTTTAAAGATAACGTTGGTT